>JALPQI010009083.1:0-43192 GCA_025490895.1 Thaumatotibia leucotreta
ATTTACTCGGTGGAGAACAGCAAATCCCACTCTGGTACAAAGTCCTACGCGCTGCCTTTGAAGATATCGAACGTTTCCAGAGGCGTGAAGTACAACATTGTTCCGAAGAACGCTTCAGACAAGAAACTCGTCCTTGACTCACAAGGGAATGTTGTGAGCAGTGCTGCTAACTTGCCAGACTACAAAAACAGCCCAATACTCAGTCACATCGTCAAAGACAAGCTCAACGTCATGCGCATTGAGTCAGACAGAATCAAAAGTGCTATTGAACATGGTCCTGTCTATGACAAACTACTCAAAAGTCTGAATGACTTAAACATTCCCGTCACAAATGATGTTTATTTACAACCTATCAAACTCTTCCGTGAAGAGTATAACAAAAATCCTCAGTTTAAGGAGGAGACAAACGAATTTGCCAAGGCTCTGGGCGCTCACGCGATGCCCGACCTCTGGCCTACTAGCAACAACAATGTTCTGGGCACTGCCAAGATGCTAGACAGCAGGCTACAAAAGGGAACTATTTTTGCTCCCAATGGAGAGATATGGAGCTGGAAGCATGAACCCACCACTCCCGAACACAGTGGCACAATTTGCTCGACAAAGATCAATCCACAGTATTCTACAACTACAAAACCACCCAATCAGGTGGAGCCTCAACAGACCGCTCCTTTAAGGGATTATCTCAGGAGCCAGTCAGAAGAAGACTTGCCCCCTCCACTTCCTAATTATAGCACCTATCCAGGCGGCGCGCCACCTCCAGTAGCTCCAGGTTCTGACTGGAACAACCCTCCCTCCGGCAGTGGTGCTCCCGACAACATAGCCTATCAAGTCTCCCCACAGGACAGCCTGTATGGCGAACAGATAGATCCTATCATAGACCAGCTTTCTGAAATGACATTGAGCCCAGCTGAGGTGGAATTTAACAGGAAACTCTACAATGAAGGAGTGCCATGCCAACGTTGTAAGAAGTCTATGTTCGCCGGTGAAGTCGCCGTGAAAGCGGAAAGGGCGGGACAAGAGGCTATTTGGCATCCACAATGCTTCACTTGTAGTAAATGTGGCGAGCTGCTGGCGGATCTCGTGTACTTCTTCTACAAGGACGAAATTTACTGCGCCAGGGACTTGGCTAACGTTCTGGAGATTCCACGCTGCGCCGGTTGCGACGAGCTGATATTCACGCGGCCGTACACCGCGGCGGAAGGGCGCGCCTTCCACGTACAACATTTCTGCTGCTACCACTGCGATGCACCTCTCGGCGGGAAGAAGTACGTGCCTGATGACAAAACGGGATTGCCAATATGTCTGGAGTGTTATGATCAGTTCTATGCTGAGCGTTGCCGCGCGTGCGGCGGCGTCATCGGTCCGGAACAGCAGGGAGTGTCGTGGAGCAACATGCACTGGCATACCGATTGCTTTATGTGTTCGGGGCGAATGTGTGGTAAGAGCTTGTTGAGCGGCCGCTTCGTCGTCAAACAGGAGATGCCGTTTTGCAGCGTTCCTTGTGTTCAGAGTAGAATTCAATAAGCTTAAACATTCAACAGAGATTTTATATGCCAATGTATAGAGTGAAGTATTTTGGTATTTTTACATGACATTTGAAATAACGATTTACTCAATTGTATCTGATAGTATTTATAAATGTGTGTTGCATTATTTCTGAGGCCAATTTAATATACAAAATTATATCTTTCTTATGAAGGGTTTTGGCTATAGTAGTATTATTATGGAGATAACTTTATTAAGCGAATTTAGCGAAATAAGATTTGAATGAAATATTTTTACATCAAACATGTTGCATAATTTACAATAATATATTTTTGTACTACATTTTAAGTCTATTGAAGTCGCTATAATAGAGCTGGGTATTCATCTAGCAAGCTGCAAGTAAACAAGATTAACAATAATTGTTTGCTTGCTTTGAACTACTCAAAATGTATTTGCATCAGTGTGATTATTGTAACAGTTTGCTATTGAGTATCTGGTATATGCCAATTAGATAAAGTATTCTAAAGCCATGGCAATTAGTATGTGATAGATAGTGATATTAAGAGGTTCATATCATTCCTTGAAAAGTGCCATTATGAGGTATTTATGAATGTTGGGGAAGTACAATAAAATATATTTACTCATTCTGCATTTTATTTTAATTTTGTCTCCACTAACATAATATCCAACTATGACCCCGTTCACACGACATCCAAGTTTTGTTGGACTCTTGGATTCATTATAACCCAATAGAATATTGAGACCTCTCGGTTTTATATGCAGGACTCAGTCTGAGCTTGTATGAATGCAGGTATTTAAATTGCCACAACAAGACCTAGCATTGTAACAATATAATCTGAAAGTACTACCTTGTGGGGGCCCATTTTTATGGGCACCAAACTCTGCTGAGTCCTCAAACTCTTGTAATTTTTTATATAATAGTGATTCTAAAAGATGTGTGAGAGCTGCGTGTACCAGGGATCGGATAACGGTTTTTTCTCCATACAAAAGAACGGTTCGAATTCCGTTCTTTTTTGTTCTTCGGTTTATAATTTTTTTGTTAATGGAGTAATTGAAAAATATGATGTGAATAATTACATAAAATGTTGAATACTACATAAAGAGCGTAAAACATTTTAATATATTGAGCTATATCGAGGTTTTTCTAAAAAACCGGTTCCGATCCCTGGCGTGTACTACAGATAATAAACAAAAGTTCAAGCATAAAAGAAAGGAAATAAAATCAGTTACTGAGATAGTAGTGCATAATATCTGTTGTGTTTGGCCCCAATGGTTTATATTCAGTGTGGACTTGCCCATTCTTGTGCTCTCACTGGTATGTATGCTCAGGCCAAGCTTTGCATGGCCTCGATTGGTTGAAGCCATTTAGGAAAAGGTAAATTAACAATCACATCAACAATATGTCAAAAAAGAAATTGAATTTTAAGCACACACATGTACGTCTATGTTGCTCAGTGGACCAAGACTTATGCTGCTATTGGCAGTGCCAATATATCAGTTGTTGGCATCCAAAAGGTTAAGATCATTTTAATTTAGTTTAGTTTACCTCACAGTTGTATTTGCCCTACATTATCTTATTTATTTTATACCTTAAATCCTATAACACTTCCGTGATATGTTGCTAAAATGAATAAATATGCTTTTTTGTCTCAGGCAGTATGAATTCTAATAAAACTAAATTTAAAGGAAATTACTTTAAATAAATCATACAAGTTAGCACTATTCCATTATTTTGTTTCCATGGTATTGTCCAAATGGGTATTTATAACATTCAAATGAATACTACAGAACATAGTTGTTAATACTAAGCATTTATTTTGATAGAAAATACATTTGCAATGTGTAATATTAGATAAGAGTTGAGATGCAGTACTTAAGCTCAAGCTTTCACTTTTAGTTTGCCCATATCATTTCTCAATTTATTTACATTTTCTTGCAGTGCTTCCTGCTTGTTTTCGAGTGCCGAAATGTGACCATCAGTCCTCTTAATCTCCTTTGTTATAAACTCCATTCGTTTTGCGACATTCTGTTTCGCTTCTTCCAAGTCCTGTTTAACTAAAACCGGTCCAATTAACTTGTAAACTTCGGCGTCCTTTTTCAGCAACATTAATTCTTCCTTCACTGCCTTATTTTCATTCAACTGACTATCTAATTGTTGTTTCTGGCTAACCGCCTTATGATATTCTTTTTGGACGCTAGTGATCATCTCCACCTCCTTCTGAAGTTTCTTTTGTATTTCTTCAGTCATTATGGTGTAAAATTTAGTTTGATGTAATGAAAACTAGATAAATCAATGTAAAACGAAATTTAACTCCTGATTTCTCTATTTTTATAATAAGACGTTGAGGTTAATTTACAGGGTTACCAGTCACAATTTTCAAAGTATACGAAACAAGACACTGAAATTATACAAAATTCAATAAAATTATACAAAAACAAGCTTTGTCCTTGGAGTGACAGAGATAGTAGTATGAAATTTATAATTTTCTCTTTATGTATCCTATTATACAAGCAAATTCAGTATACATAGAGCAGCCAAATTATACAAAAAATGTACCC
This sequence comes from Thaumatotibia leucotreta, assembly GCA_025490895.1. Lineage (NCBI taxonomy): Eukaryota > Metazoa > Arthropoda > Insecta > Lepidoptera > Tortricidae > Thaumatotibia > Thaumatotibia leucotreta. The sequence goes on from JALPQI010009083.1 coordinate 4,066, forward strand.
AATTATACAATCTGGCAGCCCTGTTAATTTAGCTCGCTGCTGTAGAGTAATTAATGACATTGACATTTGTTTGACAATGACAGTGACAGCACCAGTAGGCACTTTTTTTCTTATTTGTCCTTAAGAACATCCGAAAGCACTAAACCATACTGCCTAGTTTTCTTTAAGCCATTATTACACACCAGACAACAAGCGATACCTTACCTAATGACGTGACGATACAATAGTAGATTACATGCCAAGGCCGTTTAAGTGGGAAATGTCTGGGATGACGTGTAATCGTAGGCCGAGGCGAAGCCGAGGCCGACAAACATGTGATCCGAGGCTTTCCCAATTAACGGCCAAGGTGTGTATATTATTTTCTGCTCAACGGAGCCGGCAGGCGGCAACTTACAATTAGTTTAGCGCAGTGGCCGGCAAAATGCGGCGGAGGGCAGAAAAATACTTAATGATCGTTTCGTCTGCGACCACAATACATAATATCATAAACGTTGATGTCTAACGCGAGCTCAAAAATTCTGCCAAATATCATTGTGGGACTGTGCCGCGTTGGGTAGAACATGGCACTTTTGATAACACTTCGCATGTCCACGCAACAGTTTTGACAAATTCAAATATGAAAATTATCGTCAATCAAAACATTGATGGACAACTATTTTTATATAGCGGGATACGTATTAACCGTTATTTACTTATAAACGTCTCCTAAGTTCGCAACCCCGCTAAGTATTGTGTAGTTTGTCCCTTTCGGGCTTATCATTATATCTGTAAGAGCGAAAGGGACAAACAATACTTAAAAATGCTGCCAAATGTCTTTGTGGGACTGTGCCGCGTTGGGTAGAACATGGCGCTTCTTATAACACTTCGCATGTCTACGCAACAGGATTTTTCTCTGTCACTCAAACGAAGGCGTCATTAGAGTGAGAGACAAATCCTCGAAATTCACGAATTTTCGCGTTAGGGCCACAGTTTTGACAAATTCTAATATGAAAATTATCGTCAATCAAAACTTTGATGGACAATTATTTTTATATAGCGGATGTTCACCAATATCTCGTCCATTAAATACAAAAGCGACACAACTCAAAAACCGTGAAAAATGTTTTTATTGCAAAAACGACATTATAAGCACTGATATTTTACGTGGCACTAAGACACCTGTCGATTTGACGTTAGAAAGTATCAAAATTATGCAGGTGCCCTTTTTGCACTATCCCTCTTTCGAGACTAATTTCAGTGCTAAACTGCCATTTTGTCAGTTGCGACTCGACCGTTGACCAAAACGCACGACATTTTTGTGAAAAAGTGCCATAAAACGAAAAAATAAGTGATTACGTTAAGAAATATGTAAGCAAAAGTGCCATATTTGTAGATGTGGCCGTTTTGAATAAAATAAATACGTAAATATTATGTTTCTTTATATAAAAAGGAGTCGCAAAACGGAATGTGGCAGTTTTAATTTTAAAATATCCTCTTAAATTTGATTTTTCATTAATCAAAACTGCCGTATTAGGATTTGCAACCTTTTTGAATTAAAAATATATTCAAATGCATCAATCACAGGAGCCATATTTATACATGATGCTGTTTTGAATGAAGTAAATATGTATGGTTTAGATTTCTTTGTAAACAAAGGAGCCGCAATACGGAATGTGGCAGTTAGGATTCTAAAATGTACCCTTCATAGTACGTTTCAAAAAACATTGTTGCATTTACAACCGTTTTTAATTCAGTTTAATATTAAAATCCATAAATGTACCAGATTGAATAATTATGTTTCTTTTGCATGAAATCTTAAAAAATACAATACATCTTATAAAAACAGTAGGTAATTGTAAAACGTGGTATTTTATAATGTGTTCGTTTTACTTAAAAGTATATTAGAGATTGGGTGGAAAAGATGACTGAATTTTGTGTACCTATAATCACGAAGAAACAATAATGGCATAAACTTCAGATTATTAAGTATTTGTCATACTTTCCTATATATTATTTACATACAATAAATTATTACTAAGATATAGACTGCAGTCATTATTGTACAGAACTTTTATTTAATATAAGTGTAGCATACAAACGTGACGTCACTTTTCTGTATTTCATGTAAATCTTTCAAAAATCGAAAAAAGTGTTGATTTGACTTGACAGTCATCATGTCTATTGCTTCACTACATAGGTAGTACCCAAGTACTAGCGAGAAACTGTCATGTCGTCTAGTAAAAAAAAAATTAAATTTAAATTTACATTTTTACTAATCATAAGTAGATTTTTAGGAAAGACTTATTATCGCTGCAATTAAATATTGAAAGATATACTTTTGTATCGGCAAAAATTAAGTTCTTGCATCAATTCTAATGAAAAAACTAGTAAACCGTCAAAACATATCAATTTGGATCATTTAGTATGGGATCATAGTAACTACCCCACAAATACAATACACATAGAAAAAACAAAAACTAAAAATGTAATTAACCGATTTTTATTATTTACGTGCTTTAAAGTGGGCTATTTCCGGGTTGTAGTAAAAAATAAGTGGTATCAAAGTAATTCCATTCTCAACAATATAACTTTGTACGCGTTGTATTTATTTTATATTTATTAACTAAAGTTACCACATTTTTTTTATATAGCAGGTTGATTCTTGAAGTAAACCGATAATTATATGTGAATTTTAAGTTAGTACGTCCGTTAGATTCATCAAAATATGTAACCAAAGTTAAAATTAATCAAAGTAATCCCGTAACGTAACGGTTTACGGTACCTATAAACATGTTCTGACAATATGTAAGTAAAGAAATAGTAAGAAAAAGTTTTGTCCGGTTCAGTTTTGTTAAAAAACAGTATTTCTATGCTTAAGACATGATTTTATGTATGCTTTAAATGAAATAAATGCTTATTTTTTTGTATTTATGGCCTTTGATGGAAAAAAAAATATCAGAGTTCATGTTATTTTTTTATGCAAAACGGACGTATACGCTCATAAAAGCTTGCACAGCACATATTACTTTTTAATAACCAAACACATCAAAAGAGGGTTAAAATGCCTACAAATTGATATATAACACATATAATATTAATGCTGTAAAAATTTTTTGTGAACAAAAAACGAATACAAAATCTTTAAACAGCTCCCCTGTAAAAAGTAAATTTTTGACTTGTGTCGCTTTTGTATTTAATGGACGATCTAAGCATGCCAGCATATTGTTCAGATATTTTTGAGTACAGTGGTTGTTTATTTGTCTAATGCTACGGCTCGGTACACACATCGGGATCGGGATAAGTAACGCAAATACTCCCATTTTATTGAATTTCCTACTGCACTTCAGTTGTATAGCGATGTGAGATATAAAAAAATACCTACAATTCAATAAACTAGTAACATTAGTAAGTACCTAACGATATTAATATACTCTGTCTAACCATCGCTGTCAGTAGAAAATGGCGGCAAAATCAAAAATGATAGGCGCGAAACGTTGGTTTACAATAGAAAATTTGTGGTAGGCACTTGAAACATGCACCATGTGTCATTAAAAAAATGTTGTATGTCTCTTAAATATTTATTTTTTAGCATTTGCTGTAGGCAACAGAAATATATAATTTGACCAAATATTAATATTTTATGGCATCTGAGCAGAGTTTACGAGTGGCTGGCGAGTACGCGGTGTCGAATGTGTTGTCTAGCTATCGCGCTTCTTGAGATGGGTACGCCGAACACCAAAGTTCGCAAATTTCGGAGATTTTTCTCTGTCACTCCAACGAAGGCGTCATTAGAGTGAGAGAGACAAATCCTCGAAAGTTGCGGATTTCGAAGTCCGCGGTAGACCGCTGGTGACAGACAGATGTATCGTAGAAAACAGCGAAGTCTTAGTAATATTATGTAGGGTCCCGTTTTTACCGTTTGGGTACGGAACAGCGATAAATGAAAACACAATGTAATTAATTTAAGTCTTTATTGCTTATATCTCTAATATTAATAATGACTACAGTTAAAACTATGATTTATAAATATTTACTCTGTTTACCTAAGTATTGATTACAGATTTTCCCCATATTCAAGGGTCCACATATAGCCAGCCTTCGGGTCGTCACTCTTTTCGGCTTCTTTTTGAGTAGCTTCAGACTTTTTAAGAAGTTGGTGGATCGTTTCACTTAACTTTGGATTCGATGGCCTAAACACTTCGTTTCTAAGTGCTTCCGATCGTTTCTCAAAAGAACCACGTTTTCCAAATCTTTCTCGCACAAATTTCTCATATAAATCCACACCTTCATCGATATCATCTTCATCACTTTCCTTAGATTTTTTTTTGTAATCTTGTTTTTTTTCTTGAGGATCTTCATATTTATAATATCCTCTATCATCGTCATATTGGGGAATAGTAATTTCCTTGGGAAATTCGTCGCTGTGTTCATCACTGTAGTGATAAAATCTATTTTTCTTCTTTGGTTTCTTCTTATACGGCGAACTCTCGTAATTGTACGACAAAATGTCATCAGGAAGTTTTATTTCTGGTAATTTTATGCTGACGTCATCAAATTTGAAATTTAATTTTTCATCATAACGCTCGTCTTTTGGCAATAAAGTGTCTAGTGTTCCGTCTTTGTCGTTTTGCGAGTTGTCTGTTGGTGTCTCATTTTCTTTCTTACTATCTGCTGTTTTCTTGTCATGTTTATAATTTAAAGGAATGCGCTCAAATTGTTGCTTTACATTGCCATTTAACTGCTCATCATTTTGTTCAACTTGTTTTTCATTTTTCTCTTCGCTGTCATCTTCTTTTGTACCTAATGTGCGCTCCGAATTTAATTCAGCTTTATGTGGTTGTTGAATTGTATCTACGTTTTCATCACTATATTCATTACTGTTACTTTCGGTATTTATTTCCACAACTGGTTTGATTTCATCGTTGTTAACTTTCTCGATATACTCCGATCTGGGGTTTTCTTCTTCTTTTGCTATTTTGTTATGATTCGGCCTTTCTTCTTCTTCTGAATTATTGTCATCTTTGCCGTATATATCTTTATCTAATTCAACTTTTCCATCTTTATTAACTTGTATTCTCTCATAACTGAAATCACCTAAATCGACATCTTGGATAACTTTAGGAGCGGTCCTATCCGCATCTACAAAAGTAAGTTGTTTCAGTTCCTCCTTCGGTTTGTCACTCTCTTCATTAGATTCATTACTAGAATCACTTCTGGAATGATGTGTCGTTCGCTCTTTATCATCTTTATCATTAATTTTAGAGTACTTCTCTCTAGAGGGAGGATCTCGTTCGTCTAAATTATCTTCAATTTCGTCACTATTATTATTTCTACTATGAGCCGCAACACGATTTGAGTCATGGCTTCTTTCTTCACTGCCTTCATCACTTCCTTGGGTTTCCCTACTATCAATGTCTTTTGATGGCGATTTCAAATCTTCACTCTCTGAGCTTTCATTGCTGTTATTAGGCGAACGCGTTTGTGAATCATGGGTTCTTTCTCTGCTTTCATCAGCTTTTCTTTCACTGGATTCGTCGCTTGTATTATTAATGTCGGAACTCCTTTCTTCTGAATTATTATTCCTTTCACTTTTGTAAGGTTTTTTTTCTTCTGAATTATCTTCCCTTTCCCTACTGTCATCTATCTCGTCTATTGGCGGAGGACGTTTCTGGGATAGTTGGGTATTTTCATTCCAATTTTCTTTTTGGATTGCGTCGGTGTTACTTGTAGGTCCGTGTAACGTTTCAATATTAAAATCTGCTAAATTGGCATTTTTTATTAAGTTCTGCGTGGGTTTAAGTACGGGCACAATCGGTTCTCTCTCTCTGGGACCATGTCTTGTTTCATAGTGAAGTATTTCCGGGGCACTATTGCTTCTAATATTATCCAATAGAATGTCTATTGATCTTTTCTTTCTTTTCAAGCTATTTCTAATATGTCCACTGGATTTTACTGGTACGTCATTTTTACCACTTACGTATTGCATTACTGCATCTTGTTCTTTACTGTCTGTGGCATTTGATCCAGAAGCAATCTTTGCTATTTGTATTGTTTTATTAAGACATTCATCAGTTGTCTTATTATCTGTACCGTTGCATAAAGTTGTATTAAGGGTTATTGACTTGAGTGGATCATCGTTATGGTTCTCGTTGGGTGATACCGGGACAACAACTTCTGTTTTATTTTCGACAGTTTCATTTCCATTTGATGTCATCTTGTTTTCCGGAGTAATTATGGCCTCAGTTACATTCTGCAAATATTACGTTACCACAATAAGTATCATGAAGTGAAAAGGTTCAATTATCTGTAATATTTTTATAAACTTACCTTTTTTATATGATGTCAACAGAAATAATAATGAAACAACATGAAACGTTTATATTTAAATTTATTTACACAATACTACAGTTTAACAGCATGCTTTTTAACACAAACTACTCAGCTACTATGACTAATAAATAAGAAACAACGAACTGGGTGGCAACTAAACTTCTACATTAAGTGATGGTGCATATTATTTAATTTGTACGGGATCTGAAGCAAATATTGTTTTTTACAACAGACTATTTTTTATAAACTCGAGTATCTACTGCTCTCACCTAGTGATAAATCATCAGACTACTGTCTTAATTGACCAAAAAATAAACTTCATGTAGGTATGCAGTGAGCAAACCAGACCTATTCAAGCTTATGATTACTTAAATGCTAATATACAGGTATTCCGAGAGGTGATATATAATATTTGTAAAATATAGATGAATCACAGAAAAATGTTTGACTTAGGTAAACAACCTATAAATAAATGAATACAATACATATCGATACCTATGGATACCATTTCTAACACAAAACGAGATATTATATTCATAAAATATGTATGTATCACAAATACTCGTAGGCTTTTTATAGCAAGATTGATATATATTTCATTATTTGTTGATTTTACAATACAACTTGACTTACATTTATCATAGCGATTGTGACACATTGTTATATTTTGTTATGTAATATATTTCATCTATAAAAATATGGCATTCAAGCGTTTGGCTTTGCGCCCCTTAATTAATTTTGTACACGTTAACTATTCTACGTATAAATAAGTCGTCTCAATGTGAACATGAACATGCACAAGCTATATTAAAATTAAGTACGAGAATGTGGTTAAAATTAAATACGAATTCCAAAATCGGCGAAGTGAACTACGATATATACATAACGGCAATTTTATAAACCCTTTTTGTGTAACAATGTTTTCTTTATGTTTGATATGATGTACATACTTAATTTCTACAATACAGTGCGATACTTAAACAACACAGCAATAAAATATTTCGATTTGGAAGGGTTTCAGGTTATTTACGGTGAATGTGTGATAATGATAAATCTGATATGTGTGTATCTACTTAACAACAAACTGCTTACGTGAAAACGTGGTGACTATTACTTCCAGGTCCTTCAATTCATTGCTGCGACTTCACAAATAGTATAAGCCAAGAAAATAACAGATATTCGTGAGCGTCTTGCCTCCTTTAGTGCTCCAGTGACAATTGGTGTGATTATACTACTGAACTGACACTATCACAATGATATTTAATAAACCGTTTAATGACTTTCAGTTGCAATAATGAATCAAAGGACCAGAAATATTCTAAGTAATACTTGGTGCACGACTACTTCTTGCCAAAGAACGGATTGTGCGAGAAGCTACTCACAAACTGCTTAGCGGCGCCGTGGAAGGACGATGGCGCGGGCTCCGCCCACTTCGTGAAGTCCATCGAAGGCATGATGCCACTTCGGCATGGCACTCGTGGGTTCCTGAGGATTTGAAAATATTAACGCAAATGGATTTGTACTTGTATTAAAATAAGTACCAATAATAAAGAATGAATTATAGGGTCTTGGAAACAATATTGGATACTTTTAGCTGACAGGCACCAGTGACGGACACTTTAATCTTAGTCCTAAGAACATACAGCTGTAAATTGCTGTTTAAAAATAAATGCCTGACTCTTAGCTTCTTAAAAATAAGAATTGACGTATGTACCAACATCATCGGGTCCATATCTGTTACTGGTGCCGATGCCGTCACTATGTAGAGTCTACTAGAATTAGAAAAGTCCCAGAAATAGTAATTGAAAAAAGATAAAAGATAAAGATAAAGATAATTTATTTGTAAGAAACACGAGAGAAAAATGGTACTTACAATTCGTGGTCTGCCAAGACCATGGGATAGAGTTGAACGGTGTCAATGATATCTGTGTTGTCGCAAATGACGCGCGCTAGACGCGATTTTCTGATTTCCGTCAATTGTTCTGGGGTGAACGAGGATGGCTGGTTCGGCAATTCGAACCTATGGAAACATTATTTATGTAAACATTTTTTATTTTTCAAAGATAATGTAATTGAGACTTGAAAATATTTCGATAATATAGGCTTTAGGTATAACTTACCAGAATCTATCTCCTCTTCTTGAGTATGAGAACTGGGTAGCGATAACACACGCGAAAGTAGGTCCCAACATTGAACCTGGCAAAGGTCTTTCTGACACTCCTCCTGACCACAGATCGATATCTATGGGATGTTCAAAAATTGTTCCGTATTTGTTGACAGTTTCGTTAGGCATAGAGCCGTGAAGATCATCGAAACTGTCTGCTCCACCGAGACCGCAGAATTTTCTGAATTCCATATATCCGGGAATACCAAATTCTCGGCCTCTTTGCATGTTGAACGATACCAAGTCCATTCCAAAGCGCGCGCCGACCTTTTTGAAGAGATGGTTGGTAACTTCTTGCGTGATAGAGTCATCCATAGCTTGTGCTACTTGGTTCATGAGCCCCATAATATATTCATCAAGAACACCTGCTCTATATAAGTCGAAAGGTCTTCGTATCAGATCGGACAGTCTCTTGGAAGCTGTAAAGGACACAAAATTAATTTAACATAGTAATTTACGCATGCCTACAAATAAGTTCGCAGTGGGTATATTATGATAATGCCTGAGTCACAGATGTTGACGATAAATATAACTTACCGATAAACTTGTGAGCCTTGGACCATCTCTCAACTGCCGTGGGCAATAGTGAATGTCCGAATCGATAAGCGGCTGAAGCAAAGGAATCAATGACGTCAGGGTTCACCGTTTTGTCGTATCCGTCCCAAAAGCCCTAAAAAATATTTTCATTAAATATATTGAAAAGTAATCTCTTAATAAATACGGAAGATTTACTTAACACAGATGTATGTATACTGGAACCTATAAGCCTGTGACCGTGTAAACCTATAGACGTAATTTGCTCCTACTTTTTTATTACCTCTTTCTCCAAAACCAATCCGAATTTTTCCATAACATCCTTTCCAAGCAGGATAGGCAAGAATTCGTTGTAAGTTATGTGCTGGATCTCGGCAATGTTGATGCGCCGGGCCTCCTGGAAGAGGGTCTCGTCATCCCAGTGGGGGTTTACTTCCGCCAAGGCCTTGGCCACGCGGTTATGTTCTCGAGCCATGAGAGTGTGCATGACAGTCAACACCAGTTGTTCGTTCACTCGAATTTCACCTAGAAAAAAATGTATTTCGTAAAACTACTTAACGCATATCATGCTATTTAGGATATGATTCTAGACAATATTATCTATTTCAAACAAAAAAAAAATCCTACTGACTTTAACAAGATCTGTTACCATAGTTATATCAAGTCGGGGCAATGCACTGAGTATGATGCTAGAAGTGGCATATTTCAAGGTATCCTGCACTTACCAGCCTCAAAGCAGTACATGTTCTTGTTGGGCCTCGTGCAGCCTTCATCAGGGATGTCCAGCTTCAGCGGCAGGATATCCTTTAAGCCGTATTCTTTGAAGACTGGGTTCATTCGCAGCAGACCACCGTAACCGGTACGCAGTTTCCTGTATTGCATTCAAACAAAATATGGAATTTATGACCTCACTCAGGCGTCAGTCAAGACAAGACATGGTATTTGAATATTATTATTTTATGAAATTATCAATCTAATAAATTATTGCACAAGTACATACCTGGCGAATTTATCAGTGACACCGTAAACAGTGTTACCGTCAATAGCGCCAGTAAGAGTATTAAAAGGCACTCGGGAACCTGTGAAAAAGATACGTGTTTAATTAATTTAAGTGCCTAGTTATGCGTCTTAAAATGTTAAACCGGTTAAAACTGAAATTGTTACGACTGCCCTCCATGCCCCCCCCCCCCCCCTAGGGGGCCTGGCCTTCTATTATTTATTAATATAATTAAAAACAATACGTCGCATAGCATATACCACAACATAAGCCTTATTTGTTCTAATCATGGGCCTAGGTCCATTTTTATTGAGGAAGAAATATTACAAAAATAAATTATTATGGAATCGACTGTATTTGCATAGAACTGTAAATAAATTCATCAGACTCATTGCAATTATTATCGCCCTCGTTTCTGTTTAAACGAAATCTTTTGCATATCTTAATAACCTTCTATATTTTACGATTCTGTCATGTTACATAAAACATATTGAAAAATTAGGCGTTCGTCCTTCTGCATATTTGCAGTCATTTGACTTTATAGCGTTGCACATTTCTAGGCCTTCTAGTAAATTACTCTAGTTTGCAGTTAACTAACATATAAACACACATCAACATATCCTAGAATGTAATCAGGTAAGATCAGCATCAAAAGTACGTATGAAAAGTCAAAAGGAGTCTCTTTGGAGTTTGGTTCCCTCCATATACGTAGATACTTTTGTTACTGACTGTACATAGCCAGATTGGACGAAGGTTTGGTTTAGACGTACCATTTTGCGTAGGTAACAAATTACTTCTTAATGCTCTGTGTATTTAAGTGACATGGAAATATATTGCCGTTATCTTAACTACTCTATCTTGGTGAACGATCGTCATTTGTCAGTATAAAATCACGCTGTAGATCGTAGACTTCGGGAGTGGCCTGCTACACTACCCGTTTCACTTTATACAAGTGTGCTTACTATGAGCTACCGCTATGAGCTAAACGTGGACATATTTGCTATCCATTCCGCTCATACTCGCGCATGCAAGAGGGATAGAACGTAAGTCGGCATTAAGCTCACGGCGGCAGTTAATGATAAACACCCTTAGGTACTATGAGCTCAATTGTATCGACGGGGTAATTTACAGTACTTTCTGTCCGCCCTGCTCATACTCGCGTAAGTATTGATACATGAGCGAGATGGGTAGAAAAAAACAGGCGCACTAGCTCATGGTAAGGGCATAGGTAATATGATACGCACGACTTTTGTGCGTTATGGAATTAAAAGAAAGTCGATTAATGACTCCAAGATACTGTGCAAATAGACCACGCCGTACGTATTTAACTGTATTTTGGCAAAAAACAGTAAAAAAGAGGTGAGGTAATGATGTAAGCAGCTCCTCGTAATCGAAAAGTGTAACCTTAGTAACCCTGACACATGTTGGAAGATTTTACGTATTGACGAAATAGAGGGGTAATGTTCTTAAAATTTGCTTTCACAAACGCATCTTCAATAAAATTCTCTTAACTTCATACAATTTAAAATGGTCGCAATATAGGATGAGAATTGGGTTGTCATTTAAGAAGCTAGTTTCACGTATCAATAGTTCGCTTCGGTATGAAATTTCGCAAATAACCGCGAAGTGACCGAGTTGTATTGCTAAATCCGCAAGACAATTTGAGTATATTTCAGTAGTGGTCATTCTATTAAATTGCAATCAAAATAATGCATCGTCATTCTGCTTACTTTTTCATATTCCGTTACTCTGTGAATTCTTTTTATACGAGTAGAATACTAGCTGTTGCTCGCGACTTCGTCTGCATTGAGTCTGGACAAATGAATGCGATTTCGGAATAAAAATCATACTTAATCCTGTCCTTACCCAAAACTTACACTAAGTAAGTAACTTCACCAAATAAAGGATCCACGGAAAAAACATGTCCATTGTTCAGTGCTTAAAAAATCAAGGCGAATTCACACCTTACTCTGTTAAATTCAAATTCAAATCTTTATTGCGTAATCATGTTGTTACATATATAAGGTGTTAAAGTCAATGGAACAGGTACAGAACATGAACCCTGCTAGGGCACAGCAATTTATCTTATAAATAAATAATTGTATCTAAAATCAGTCACATTTAACATAAGATAAAAATAATAATCACTTATTCAAAATCCACATAAGGTACCAATAATAATAAAATAACTTATAAAAAATAATTGATTAAAAAATAAATTTCATTGCAATGTAAAAATTATTCTGCAGTAAATCCAAAATTATATAAAAATAATAACTATTCACGAGATATAATTAACAATTAAGATAAAACTCATATAAATGGGATGTCAAATTATAAAATATAAAAATGGTCAAGGTAAGGACTCGTCCGAAAGAAACTCATTTGTCGAGTAATAACATTTCTTTAGTAAGAACCCCCGTAACAAATTTTTAAATTTATTTATATCTGGTTCGTCTTTAATCGATGCTGGTATTTTATTGTATACTTTGGTAAAAGTATGGTGGTTTTTCCTTCTGTAATTTGAATTGACTAGACATGTTCTATCCGTGGAGCCTTCATATCTAAATAAGTTCAGCAGTTTAGGCATGAAAGCGTAACAGACAGACACGAGTTACTTTTGTGCTTGTAATGTTAGTAGAACTTTTCCTGTAAATAGGTGATTATGACGGTCCATCTCATAAGTAATTATTTACCCCCTTATTCACAAACGTTTATTAACTTAACAAGCCGCTAATAATTGTTTGTCCCTTTCGGTCTTAACAGTGTGTCCATAAGAGCAAAAGGGACAAACAATTATTAGCGGCTTGTTAAGTTAAGAAACGTTTATGAATAAGGGGGTTAGTGTGTAGGTACATATCGACGTTCCATTATCAAATGCCGACTTGGCCTAGGTAGTCAACGATTTAGTTAAAGGTACAAATAGCTTTGATATGTTAATATGTCCACAAATCAACACCGGAGATAAGTAATTATGATATTCGACGTGGGATGATGAATGTTGACACCGCGATCATGAAGTGGAAAACATAACTGACCTTTGTCGACCGGTCGGTTGAGTCTCCTAAGTAGTCTGACGAAATAAGTTTACTATTGCAATGTTACGACACTTTATAATTGATGGTGGTAATTGGCCTTAAATATTAGTAGGTACAATATCGTTTATGGTTCAAGATTTTTGTTAAATCTTGAAACATCCGGTAAAACAACTTCGAATAGTAATTATAATGGTCCAAATTACGGATTTTGATCACATAAACTGATAAAGAGTTATTGCTATTACATTTATGATCTCGTTTTATTGATTGTCCTAAAGTATTTTTATGGGAAGTAGGTAGGGACCTAATGAATAATAAGACCATTTATTGAAAAAAAAAACCTTCGGTAAAAGTAAGTAATCAAAGCCACACGCATTGCCTTTCAGATTATTATCATTCAAGGATTTTACATCTTCAAAAGTCATTCTTCTTGCAGTAATTTCTCGGGGTTATGGAACTCGTAAACTGATTAGATCGGGGGAAAAGCCTTACCCAGACGGCAGCCAGGTCTCGGCGACGGGAAAGCCCTGACGAAGTCGATGCACTTGACGCCGAAGAGCCGGTAGAAGTAGTCGTCATCGGGGATGCGGATCTCGTTACAGTACGGGTGCTTCAGGTGCGGCGGCCGCTTGCAGCACTCCTCGGGGTCGTTGCGGTTGATGGGGTCTGTGAGGTTTGGCAAATAATTTCTGTAAGTATTATTGACACCTCAGTACATCTTACACTGATTATTTACTAAAGCACTTCAACGTTACATGGACGATTGTTCAGTATGCGCGGTGTGTAGGAGTGAGAGAGGTAAAGGAGGAGGAGGTTATTTTGATGTTGCGTATTAGGCAACCGAAAAAGATATATACGTAGATATCTGCATATCTTAAAAGATCAAAGCATATGATAATTTATTAATTAATTAGCTAAATGTAGTTCAACATGCATAATAAATATCCGTAGGTGAATATTATGAATTATGAATATTATGATTGATTAAAGATTATTTTAGTGCACCAAGAATGTAGTCTTGTTTCATGGAATTGCTTTAGGCGATGACCATGATTATACGATACTATCGAAAAGGCCTCTGGGGAAGTTTTTCAGGGTCAGAGTAGCATGTGAGTTGGGAAATCGCAATCCATGTGGGTTATGGAAGGATTAAGCAGCTTCAAAAGCTTTAAGGAGGAACATATAATATAGGTTATATCAGGTGAATTCAGGTGATCATCACAAAGATCCTTATATGATTATAGAACTTTTTGTCAAGGTGTATGATGCGTACATGATACTACTCTAACCCTTAGTTCGACAAATTAAGGGATGGTCGTGTGTTCAAGCCTCCTTGGCACTCAATAGTGTTAATAATTCGGGATCGGAATAAAATACAAAAAGTGGCTCAAAGATCGTGTCCATTATTTTGGACATTAACGAATTAAGAGGTAAACAGTGGTATAAGGCGGACATGCGACGGTTTCCTATAAGTATAATAGGTATAGGTACGCAAGTAAATCGTATTGGTGACACGTATGATAAAATTTAACTCACCTAATGGAGTGCCAGTGAGAGTATAGTCGTGATCCATGAACTGTCCCCAGGCGATGACCATGACGGTGCCGGCATGGTCGTGGAAGCCGTGGTCAGGGTGCATGGTGCGGGAGACCACGCGAGACAAAGGCAGGTCACGGCCCGTGTGGGATACACGAGGGGAGTTGATGCCGTCGGAGAAAAGTGGCCCGATCAGTCTAGAAAATAAAATGAAAATGAGAATCTTAAAATTATAACAGGGTTGGGTCTTCCTAGTAGGTAACAAAATACCTATGTCGGGAAGTCCCGCTTCTCTGTAATAAACGTTGTTTGCTGTAGGTGCATTATTTTACGTAGGTAAGTATTTGGTTACAAAAGTTGAACTATTATAAATGTTCTATAGAAGAAATAAATAATACGATTAAGGCATAAATAAAGTTCATTTCTGAGAGCGCAGTAACTTTTTAAGGTACGTTTAAACCAAAAGAGCATTCGCTGTTCTAGCGCCCGTTCTACGAAATCAACCAATCACGTTTTGTGATCCGATCGAATTTCGTAGAGTGGGAGGTTAGAACAGCGAATGCTCTTTTAGTTTTAACGCATCTTTAAACGACTGAAGTATGTTTCCCAAATGTTTGCATTGGAGACCTCGCCTTCTTTTGTAAACGGGCAATATAATTCAGTTTTACTACTTACTCTACTCTAAGAGTATGCTGGTGATGCCCTAAATAGGATACTCCTTATTGTCACAAAGCCCATTAAAACGTCACTACTTTCCAGTGGGGCTACGTAAGACGATTAGCGACATTGGTCGTCAAAAGATCCTGTTCCATATTACCAATATCTGTCATCCTGCTCTCACCTCTGGAAAGGCGCATTAGTTGCAGCCCATTGAAATGTCACTATTTAGTATTTCCAGTCATCATCATCATCAGCCTATGACAGTCCAGTGCTGGACGTAGGCCTCTCCTATTAACTATGCGTATAGACGCATTAGGAGGTAAATGCCCATAATCGCCACACTGGGCAAGTGGATTGGCGATCGCAGTAATGTGTCCACTATGATGACGCTGCTGCCCATCATCAATCTTTTATCAAATAATGGTCAGTGACACTTCAATCCCTTAGTCGACTCTTACGACACCCGCAGGAGGAGTTGGGGTGGTGACAATTGTATTCTTACTGCCGTCACCACACGGCCTGGTCTGTATTTCCAGTGGGGCTACGTATTTAAGATGACGAGTGACATTGGTCGTCAAAAGACCCTGTTCCATATTACCAATATCTGTCATTGCTCTCACCTCTGGAAAGGCGCATTAGTAGCACCCCACGTAGGGTGCTCCAAGTTGTTGCAGAGTCCATCCAGCCGCCGGTACTTGCCAGCGCGACACTCGACATGGGAGAACACCGGGGGGCACACCTCTCGTATCAGCGTTCGCGATGTGTCGATGAGGGGCAGCCCCTTCTCGATCTCCTCGTATGTTAGACCGTATCTAGAAGTAACAAATACTCAATACTCAATCATTTATTGCACATAATGGTTACACAGGTGGGATATAAATATATATATAGATCGCATTAAGTATATACCCTGTTGGGCGCAGCAAGATATAGAGAGCAAGGCACTTATAATTAGACTTATATATACATTTGCACATGGCTAAAATATATCTAAATATCGCTAAATTCATCATTTAAATATTCATTCAAAGTATAGTATAACACTTGCTAATTAGTAAATGTTTCAGTTTGCGCAGAAACGCTGTTTCAGTAGTTTCCTCTTTTATTTTATGTGGCAATTTATTATATATTTTTACTGACATGACAAAGGGACCAGTTGAAAACATCTTCAATTTTGACGCTGGAAGTAAAAGTCGGTTAAATAAAGTTAGGTAACTATTTTGCAAACAGTACAAATTTTGCTGAAATCAGTTAATTTTGTTAGACAAAATATCGAAGTTATATGATATACCCCCTACTAGGGTGGGCGGCCGGTATTGGCTTTCTACACAAATACGGTACCGGAACCGGCAATTTCCGGTTCTTGCCATACAAATTCAGAACCGGGACCCTTCCCTACCCACTACCAATCCAGTTTGGTCACCTCTCTGTTGCCCAGGTATTTAGACAAGAGATAGATTTAGACCTAGGTAGGTTTAGAATAAATTACAATTACAACATGAATACCATTCAATTACTTACTTACAACATTGAGAGGCGTTTCGCACTACATCCGATATGAACCCGTAAAAATATGGTCCGTACTATCCGTAGAACTATTTTTTCCAAATCACAATGAAACTGTTAAACTCACGTGTATTATAGTCACTACGCGCGACATTTTTCTGAGAGCCTAGGTCTCCATTATCAAGCACTGAGACCGCGTTGATAATGGAGACTAGGTTCTCCAAAATATGTCGCGCGAAGTGTCTAAATACACGTGAGTTTAACCGTTTAATTATGTTCGTAGAAATATTTCTACTGCAATTTTCGCAATACATCCGATCTCCGTCATCGATTATTTGCCGGATCTAGTGCGTAAATTGCCACAGAAAGAGTTTTACCGCTACTACGGATCATATTTTCACGGGTTCGGATCGGATGTAAGTAGTATGAAACCACTTTAACCAAATTTATAAAGTACCATCGCCGGCATTCATCGTATTCGATACCTGCCTATTTCAAATGCCAAGTGCCAAGGTTTGCCGTTTACTTGGATCACAATTAATTATAAATGCTACCTATTTGCAAATGTAACATTGAAGGTGCTCACTCTTTTAAAAGGAATGCACTTTTAATTAAATTTAATGCTTACCCCACCCTGAAGTTTGCCACTTCCTTTAATTACCAAGTCTTTGTATTTTAAGTGCCGTAATTCAATTTACTTTCGGTTACGCACTGGATATTATTATTATTATTATATCATATATTCTTATAAGCTTATAACGCGATCACCTACCTACTTCAATATCCACGGAGTTATCGGACGAGAAAGTTTTTTGGATTCGACGGAAAAATTAGGGAAATGTCAATAAATTCTGATATAATTCGTATTCCATTTATCCTTTAAACTTTTTAAAACTATACGTGAAATCAGCGTATTTACAGTAATTTCTATGAAAAATTATGTTATATTATTACCGAGAGAGTGTATCTAATTTCTTCTTCTTCTTCTTTAGCCTTTTTCAACCATTTCGGTGTAGGCCTCCTTCAATGCTTTCCATTCTCTCCGGCACCGAGCCACATGCATCCAATTAACGCCCGCGATCCTCTTCACGTCATCTTTCCAGCGCATTTGTGGTCGTCCTTGCGGGCGCTTCTCTCCCCATGGCTTCCACTCAAGAAGACGTTTGCACCAGGATCTCTCATTACGAGCAACGTGTCCAGCCCACTCCCACTTCAACTGCGCTACTCGCTTAGTTACATCAGCGACTTTGCTATGTTCTCGAAGCCATTTGTTTGTTTTATGGTCCATTAGTGATATTCCTACCAGCTTTCTTTCCACTGCTCTCTGAGCTACTTCCAGTTTGTGGATGACGTCCCTTGTGAAAACCCAAGTTTCGGCACCATGAGTGAGCACTGGTAGAATACATTGGTTGAATATTCTGGCTTTTTGTTCCGCCGAAATTCGCATCTTGAAAGCAAAATCGAGTTTCGAGTAGGCAGCCCACATGAGCCTTATCCGTCTGTTGACCTCATTGCTTTGATTGTCTTTGCCCATTCTGATCTCCTGTCCCAAGTAAACGTACTTCTTTACTTGTTCTATGGTGGTTTGGTTCACGGTAATATTGATGTTAGTTCCGTCCATGTTAGTCATTATCTTAGTTTTCCCTAAGTTCATTTCCAAACCAACTTGCAAAGAGGCGTCACTCAGTTCCTGTATCATCGTCTGCAGATCTTCAGGGTTATCCGTGAGCAGGACAATGTCATCCGCGAACCTAAGGTTATTCAGTCTGCTTCCCGCTATATTTAGACCACGTTGCTCCCATGCCAACTTCTTGAACACATCTTCCAGAACCAGAGTGAATAGCTTCGAAGAAAGGGTGTCTCCCTGTCTGACTTCTCTGTTTATGGCTATTTGTTCTGCTGGCATGGTTGCCTTGTCATATATGTGCTTAATTAATTTGATATATCTGTGATCTACTCGAGCATTTTGCAGTGACTGAACAACGGACCATAATTCCACACTGTCAAAGGCCTTCTTATAATCTATAAACGCTATCCACAGTGGCATTTGGTATTCTGTTGTTTTTTCGATTATAGTTCTCATTGAGAGAATATGGTCCATGATGCCAAATCCGCTTCTGAAGCCAGCTTGTTCAATGGCTTGTTCAATGGGTATCTAATTTATGCATGGTTTATATTTCTTGCACAAAATATCGATGTTCTCTTTGGAAAAACTATTATTGAATTTGTTTTTTTTCTTTAGATTATCAATTCAGTCGATAACTTCATATAACGTCAAAGTTATTTGTCTTTGAAATGAACAGTAGATATAAGGTATAAAAGAGTAATAGCCATATACCTTTATGGTAATGAGTTTTAATACACGACTTTTAATAATAATTAATTTATCAATGCATATTAATATCGAGGTCAAAGACAAATATTTGGTGGGCAGTTCAAGGTTACGCATTCATATAAAATGAAGATACCAAGATGCAGCTATGATATAATTATTTATTTAATTGCATGTTGTACTGAAACTACGTAGAAATGTATTCAAAACATCCTTAATGTCAAAATGATCGTGATCGTCATTTGACCTTCATAGTAGGTAATATAGGCTACAGAAAGTCAGTGATGTTTTCTAAATTAGGGCACTCATTTATTTGATGTGCTTGGTTGATTTTTAAATATAATATTATAACCTTAGCGTGCTTATTGTTTTTAATTCAATGTCGTCATTACAGATTGAGCTTCAGAGATATATTATAAGCTGTCTTTAGACCAAGTCAAATGACTCATTATAGTCATTATGTCTTTGTAACTTAGAAACAGATCAATACAGAAGCTGCGTGACAGGGCTTCATTCAACAATAGATTTGACGTGCCCTTCTACATCTACAGTCAATCAAAGCCTGCAAAATTAGAACAAGTTACGAGTATGTGTAGCTACTAGCTATTAATATAAAATTATGAACTAATGATTACTTTTATGACTTACCTAACCTTTTTAAAAATTATTCCCAATTATAGGTAATATTTAGCAAAAGTTAGTGCAAATTATCTGACTACAACTACGGTGACCTTGTCTAGAGGCAATGCTTGGTCTAATAATTTCAAGACATGTTTTAATTATTTAAAAAAAAACATTATGTACCTACGTATAGTAGGTAGATGAATTAAGTTTGACGGCGCCGGCGGCGTGCTAATAGGCATGATGACTGGTAAGTCAAATCAGCATCTTTTTTCGGACTGTCAAAACGATCACCACTATGGAATTTTAAGTTTATTTCAATTTATTTAATAGAAGTTCTGTACAAAAAATACTGCAATCTACATCTTAGTAATAATTTCTTCGTGTATTATGTCGTCCATAATGTTAAATAATTTATTTTAACTACAGTCATCATACCTATTCATGGTTTCGGTACTTTTGTTGCACTGCACACTTGCACAGACACATACACTGATATGTTACTAAACTACTACTACTACTAAACGACAGAGTTACTTAATGACATTTTCGTCTAAACAATTTATACTTGGATAAAAATTGGCCATGTAAAAATCATAATATTAGTGCCCAATTCCACCGCCACGCTATCGTCGTTGTAACTCTTTTCACACAGACTGCAATACTACATGTAGAAGTTCTACTAGCTATTACTGACTGATACTGGTGCAGTAATTCCTAATTGATACTTCTCGGATGCCTAGCCTACATTGAAAATTTCAAAGACTGTACCTAACCGTCGTAGTCATTTAGATCACTCCCTTTGGTTGGGGATTAATTTATCTAAACTCATTTCGATTTTGCTAATTTTCGCATACAGCAACACTTTTAAGTATGGTAGGTATTATTTCGGTATATACTAGCACTAGGAAGTACAAAATAATTTACAGAATATTGATGCATACGGAAATGAAGTATGGGACAAAATAACAGATAACGTTAGCTTAGATCATCAACAAATATATCGGACAGGAATACGTAGGCTGCCCAAACAACATCAAAGCAAATATCGCCTAAATATGCATACCTACATATTTAATTATGCATAAGTAATAATAAATCAATAAATATGTAACGCCTAAATACAAACATCACGGCGCGACATAAACTAGGATTTCCGGTGATTAAGGAATTCGAAAATCAAATCAATACGGTGCGCATTCCTCATTTTTGAGGTTAAGCTCAGTACTTCATACCTTTGAGGTCGTGACACGCTTGCCCTTCAGAAGAGTACGTTCAAACGCCGTACACATGAAATCTAGATTACGGTTCTTTATGTGCAAGGCTTATGGAGCTTCGGCCATCAATCTCAACAAGTCGTCGTGTAATTTAACGCTCGTCCTTAATAATAATTTAGTAAATTGCCCATGGCGATGAGCTATGAGGTCTCTTCGTAATCGTCGATATCTGTTTGATCTGATTTTAGCTATACTGGGTCAGCAAAAGGCACTAGAAATTATGTCCAAAGGAGGTCGTCGTCAATTTGTTCGAATCGGCCTCCCTGATCGTTGAAAAAGCTTTTAAGCTTTAGCTCAAGTTTATATTATAAATTATGGAAATTACATAATACAACAACAACCGTTTGCTGTTTTCTATTTGTATGCTACTATGTACTTAATAATTTAATTCCTAACCGGGTTTGCTTTTGTAGCCAATGCGATTGTACCGCCACCATCAGATTTATCGGAGCGACCAGGGTGCTCATAAATATCTGAGCAGATCTCTATTGTCGTGGCGTTACAGTGCGTGTTGAGATATTTTTGAGCACCGTGGCCGCTCTAATATATTTGATGTCGACTATACATTAATGACATTAAAGTTAAGCATCATGACGCATTGGCGTTCTGCTGTAATGTCATGTAAACTTTTGTTTTTAATAAATAAAAATAAAATCTCTTCTCATCAACTAAACCTGGTTGGCGTGTCTCTTGTTCTCTTCTTAGGACTCAAGTGCGACAATCTCCTTCATAAATACGTATTCATAATGGAGTCAGCTAGTGATTAATCGATCTATTTTTTAATGTGTTTGATATTATAAAAGGTTAATTACACCGTCATTACACGTCTGAAGCCTAGCTTCCGGCCAACTCAGTCGCCGCGGCGATCACGATGACATTTACTTCTCCTCTCACTCCAAAGGCCAATTTGCAAACGTGTTACAATGACACTTAGATCAAGAATCTACACCTACAGTCCGACATTTAAAGTCTCAGTACGTTCTGGACAATAGTGCATTATTTCGGCTGAATTAATATATTCTACCTATAGTACTGACTTGGGAGTTGGATTGACCACGTTGTTGTTATTTTCGTTGAATTGACAGTTATTTACTGGTCACACATCGTAGTCACCATATGGTACGAATAATTCCTTTTTATGGTAACTATTTATTTAGCTAAAGTTGAGTAGTTTTACTAAACAATTTTTTTTATTTCACTGTTTTCTGTCTTCATCATTAAATTAGGATGTTAATATCACTACAGTACAACATTTTTACACTTTAAACGGCTCGTACATGAATATAACGGATATTTTTTATTAACAGCTCGAAACATTAACCATGACCATGATGATGTTCATTTAATCGTCTAGGTATTGGCAACATGTTAGCAAGAGTTATTCAAATTAACTGCAATTTCATACATAGCCATGTTGCTACACATTATACTACCAATTCTGACCTCCCACAATGATGTAGCAGTACCTATGTTCATTGTATGAGTCGAAAGAGGTCGGTTTGAATGGACACCAAGTCTATTGGAAAACTATTCCGCCTCACGTCTTGTGGCTTTATCATTCAAACAGTGTGCGTGTATTCGATTTACGTATGATTTGACATGTGGTCAGGGCTGTCACTCCGGTGACTGAAGGAGCGTCTACAAGCTGCTAGTATCATAACGTCGAGATCCGTCAATAAGGCTAGAACTGTGCGTATTGATGGATCAAAATTTATTGGTTTTGTTATAGGTGGGCGATGGAAATGGCACGCCAGGTCAATCAGCGCTGGAGCTTTCAGCGTGTGCTCTATTAAAGCTCTCAGTTGCCATTCAATTGTCAATCACTACTGTCAATTTGTATTAAGAAAAGGTATGTAAACAATACGATAAGGATCAAACAAAACATATGTCTATTCTTAGCTTTTACTTTTTAAAGTGTCCTTAAGAATAATCTAAATAAATGCATTGGCAATCGTCCACCAAGAGCATGTTACGAACAAATAAACGGCTTCAAGGTAACATCATGTATGCTGTCAACTCTTTGTTAGATTTACTAAAACAGTAGTGTGTCTTTAATTACCTACATTTTTGCAAGGAAGCTTGACTGGCTTCGTAATCGTCGGCCATGAATGGACCAGGATAAAAGATGCTTGGAATAGACTTGAGAGGGACCTGGCCTTCGAAGCCGGTTTTCTTGATCTTTTTCAATTGATCCGCATAAGAATAAAGAGAGCAATCGTTTATGTAAGGTCATTTGCAGTTCCGTAACCATTGGACTATCCGTCTTCAAGATCTTTAAGCTTCATTTTGTCGATGAGTCAGCTGACTGGACTACCGTAGGTACATGTAATAACAGAATGCTACTCGGAAGCATTATAGACTGATTAAGTAACTTACCTAAGCTAACTTTCCAAGCAGTTATGTTGAGACGAGCATATCAAAATAGTCCGAATCACATGACTCGTGTTAGGCGTTAGGTAAGTCACGAACTTACGTCAGCTCAACTATGACCTGCATCGTCGTATTAACTAATACGGGATCCATCGCAAGGTTTTTGCAATAGATACAGTAATTACAAGCGGAAAGTTGTGCATGCGCATTGATGTTATTGTACATAATATAGCTCTCGCCTCTTGTAATGCGAGATATCATACTCATACATAGCCACGGCCAAAAGTATTATTAACTATTACTTGATTCATTACATGTAGTAAATTATTATAAAGGCACTTAAAGGAAACGTAACAGTGGTCTACAAAAAATGCAATAAAATATCTTCAGTTAGGTTTACACGGCACCTCATAAAATGTAATAATTGTAAAGTGTTTTGTCCAGCAGATGAGACAAATATGGTGTAAAATGAGAAAGGCTTTACTTACGTTCGCGCCAAGTTGATGGAAATGTCAAGAATGAGCTCGCCCACGCTGGCGTAGTCCTCCGGCGTCCAGTCACCTTTAGGCTGTGCTACCACTGAAGACAAAATAATTTCAATTAATTTATCGCAGATTATTTACGAAGAAGTTGAAACAACAATTTTTACCTATTTGTGTTGTACAGTCTATACAGTCACGAGCGCGACCCCAATAGTTTTTTAATCTTTCAGGTTGGATTCGTGGTCGATACTGCTCTTTTTGTAATTATTATATTGAATACTTTCCAAGGACTTTTTCCACTGTCATTGGAAGATTTCCAACTGCAGGGTACCCAAGGTTCCAATGTAAAAAACGCTGCCATTGAGACTCGGAGCATGTTTTATAATAAATATTCTCTGTGCTTGTTTATTTCCGAATACATCTTCAACCCTTTAGCGTCTACGTATCATGTGTAATTTTCACATCTATCATGGGCTGTTTAAGCCCGACCAATTTTAACAGTGTATTCCTGACCACATTTAGAAACTGTAATTTCGTGTAAACTTTTCTGGATATCGCATAGTTTCAGAGTTATTACCGATTTAAAAAAGAACATTTTCTAATTGTTACTCAGTACAAAAGGTCTTTTTAACAGCGTTGGTGCCATTACGGAGAATAGTCTCACTAACCTCATTAATAGATGTCAAAAAGTGAAAATAAAATAAAAGGTTTTTGTAAAAAAAACGTTAACACTCATTGTGAGTGCTATTTTTATGAATAACATTTACTTTTTACGATAAAATACACTCAAAAATAAAAAATAAAAGAATTTTACGCCAAAAATGTCAAAAATCATTAACATTTTTTGTTTGTTTTTACATCAAAAATGGTTGGTTAAAATCTTTCGGGTTTAAACAGCCCACGGTGTGGTATAATATCCTATATACATACTATATGTAAAACACTTGTTATAAATTTTTACTCAAACTCTAGTCTCGATGGCTGCATTGCTCGTTTACTTTATGAAAATTGGAGAATTTTACTTATTTACTTACAAATTCGTTTCCGTGCGTCCAAATAGGCTTGGTTGACAGCTTCATATGTGATGCATGTATGTTGACCCTCGTAGCCACTGTAACAAACATAATATTTTATTTAACTATATATTTACTCAGTCGTTTGATGGATGCACATTAGATGTATCTACTTATTACCTATACTCTGTATAACCGCTATCAGTAAAAAAGGTGACAAAGCTATCAGTAAAAAATCAAATTCTATAGGAAATCAAATCAACTCTCTTCTAGCCTAAATTTTTTGAAATTGCCACCGTAGAAAACTACTGAGAGCGGTTGCTAGACAGAGTATATGAACAAAGTGTTCTGTGATTTGTAGGGTTAGGATTTTGGTGGCATTTATGGAACAGAGAGCAGTGGAGTCGATGTTACAAACATTTTTGACTTGAATAAATTATTAACTTATAAAATAATAACGAAATAGAGTTTAGTTCAAGCTGGATTTATCAATGAATTTAAATAAATAACACGAATGTTATTTTTGAGAATCTAGAAAAATATTAATTTTCAATAAAAATGTTGATAAATGAGAAAATTTATTGATTTTTGATTTTCAAGGTTCTAGTTTTCTCGAAGCCCATAAATATTACATAATAATCATAAGCTACATTATAAAATAAAATGATTGAATTTCATTTCATAGGTAGTTAAATATTAATACAATAAAATTATTTAATACTTAAAATGCGCGAAACCTAGGGTAGCTGTTAAAAAGAATATGTTTATGTATTATTTTTGATTAATTAATTATTTAATCAATCATAAACAATTTGAGCAACGACTCCACTGTGAACAGAGGTTCACCTAATGCCACCAAAATTCCTAACCCTAGTGATTTGACTTACTGAACACAACACAAGATCAGTCCTACTACCGAGAACACCGAAGTTCGTAAATTTCGTGAATTTGTCTCTGTTACTCCAACGAAGGCGTCATTATCGTGACAAAGAAAAATCTCCGAAATATACGAACTTCGGTGTTCGTGATAGGGCCGCTACAAAAGAAAATACAATGTTATACTGGAACTTAACTTCGATAGTAGGTAAGTCATAATCAGTAAAAGTTAAGTAGTTATTAAAATTAGTATTACCTAAGGAAATATATTTGCATACTTTTTTGGCCTTTAAGTATTGTAATCGTGGCAAGGACGACAAAAGTACGTGAATCGATTTCCTTTCGGGTTCGTATCGATTTCAGGTTAGATAATATTATGTTAACAGAATGCCAACTTTTCTCATTAATACATTTATTTTTAGTCTGCACAAAAATATGTTGCTTTTTTACGCGTTAGTGCGAGTTTATTTTTTGTCAGGTTGAAACTTCGGAGGGCGTACTGAAAAACGTCGTTCGATACATGTGCTTAATTTTTTTCACACTTGTATCTTATTGTATGTATATGCCCACTATTTTTTTAATATCGACAGTTTAGTTATTTCTTGATGTAACACATATTTACTGGGGTAGGTACAGTCGACGTCAAAGATATAATTACAGTTTATGTTCCAAAAATATATTCTACACGACTTTAATGTTAAGTCAATGAGATCGTGTAAATATATTTTTGGCTCAAAATCCGTAATGACATTTTTGACGTCGACTGTACATGACTCCCAACAGTTAAAATAATACATACTTTAAAATCTCTCGAGCAAGCCTTCGACTTTCATTCAACATACGAGCAATCTTCAGAGAGGAGTGTATGTATGCCTGTCATTCATTTGATAGTCGTGATATCGATGACAAGTAAATATCCTCCAAACATCTTAACTACTAACCGTTGCGTAAGATTTACTGTCACAGGTGTATCTAGGCCACCGTCAGATACACGAGATACAACTGACAGGGAAGTATCAAAAACACTGAGGTTTCAAAATATGTCAATCACATGGGCAATTTAATCTTAGCCGGGGTATAAACTTACGGTAATTGTGATTGGACACATATCTTGTATCCTCGTAGGGTGTTTTCATCACACCTGTTCGGTAAGTGCGCCAATGTGCTGCGGCGATGCGCGCCGTAGATGTGTCATTACGCCCTAGGGCAATCAAGGATTTTCATACAACATTACGTCGCACTAGCGCGCGCTGCGCCGGGGTTTCTGTTGTAAAAATGATAAATTTAAGTCATCCCTGATTTTGAGAAATAATTTAGACCATTTTAGAGTAGTTCTGTGACAATATTATATTGTTTTATTTACTTTTTGTGCCACAGGCGGTACAAGAATTATGAACCTTTCATCAAAATTACAAATAATGACATTAATCTCAGATTAAAAATTTTATTCTTATGGAAAATGCCACCAAGGGAGATGTTATAGTATATTACCGTCCGTGGGTAATACAATACATTACACATTACACCTTGCTTTGATGAGAAGGCGAGAGATTTTCTCTCCGCAAAGAACGCAGTAAACCCAACTTATGGCCAAGGGCGTCGTATAAAGTATTACGTACAGTACCTAGGGTACTTTTCTATAAGCTATATTTTATTCCTCATTAATAAGCCTCCTCAAGTCCCAAAGAAGCTTTTGAAGCAGTGGAATAAAAAAAAAACTATCCAAAGGCTGCGACTGTTCTATGGTTTAGACCGCAGTCTATTCGGATTGTTATAAAATTACTATTACATTCATAAATCAATACTATTAGAGCGGTACTAAAGGCGTGAATATAATATAATTTTTACGGCAACACGGGGCTTCCGGCAGCAGCGTGGGATCCTCGACTCCGTAACTAACTAACGACACTCGTTACGACATCTAGAACTAACCTGTAATTTCCGTGTCATATTAAATTTGAATTGTAAACTAAATAGTACTACAACGTAATTTTTTAAACTAAGTAGAAAGTGAGATGCAATGTTTTTTTGATAAATAACTTTACGTGCCTAAGGGCATCGTCTAGCACTCGTACTGACCTTAGAACGCCGTGAAATAGGAATATTTAGTATAAAATCACGATTTAAAAAAGCAATCCTAATGTTAATCACACTTAAAAATAATAGTTTTTGACCTATTAGGATAACGTGATAACCTCGAACAATGACATGACAAAATATGTTATTATTTTGCTTCCGATTTGGAATCTATATTCAACAGAAATAATATGTGGTATACCTATGTATAATATATGCATAATGGGGCTATAATAGTGTAATCGGTATTGATTAATACAGAACGAGAACGTTTACTATAGTATGTTTATCATAAATTATTATTAGGTTACGTTAATTTGAAAAAAAAAAACTTAACAAAACCCCAGTAGGTCTAATATCCATCTCATTTTAGTACGCTTTTGTTATCAACATTTTTTATTATTGGTTTTTATCTAAATTAGTTCATGCGGTTAGGTATTGACACTACTGACTCAGCACTTTTCTGATCAGCCCAAGTTTAGACAGCCTGCTTTACTATTTGTTTCACACTACAAATGAGTAGGTTGTTGATATTTTCCATTATCCCTAGAGCAACAATGACCGCTGTTCTAGTGTTTGCTGGTCAAACTCCACAAGAAGGTCAGCGCGTTAATGTTCGGAGACCGTTACACACATTCGAGAACAGCATGTGACCCGCCATGACACAAATACTAGTACTATTTATTTACAGTATATTGACTTTTTTCAAAGTTCTAATAATCTAAACTCAATAGGCGGGCAGGTACTAAATATACCTACAATTATAATTATAATTTCACGGAGGAATTGAAATACCAAATACAACTTCAATCTCGAAGATCTTCTCTTATATTTTATTTTAGAACGTACGACACGTACGTGTTTCGGTACGTTGTTGTTGTTAAATTTTGCAATTCTAATAAAATATTGTACCTATTGTAACCTATTGTCATACTAAATGAATGCAGTCGCTTAGTCAGAATAAAGTGAGTAGCCTTCTTTATTAAAGGAAAATAAATTGTGAGACTGTATAGTTAGCATACTGCAGGGAATGTTTGTATCGTGTAAATATGGCGTGATTTGCAAGAAGCTGTTAACTCTAAGAAGTTTGCCGAGCAAATAAACCATGTAGTGACTGTGGCTTTGGCGTAGCTAAAGGTGACCCTTATTTTCTACACTGTCTTCCTAGAGCTTTCAAATCGAATGGAAGTCAGGTAAGCACAGTGACTAATAATATTGTTTATTCATTTCTTATGATTAACTTGGTTAGCGTGTCATACTACTATAACATTAACTATATAATAATTATAATCAATACAATTGTACCTACAATGCCTAGATAGTTGGTGTAGACTGACCAGAAACCTGTTTAAAGAAAGCTTGTAGAAGCGAAAGTCTATTTGTTAGTCCTTTTATTAGAAAGATGCTTCCGCTTAGGTATATTCCATGTAACTAGGTGTCATAAAACAACTTTTGCATTTATTTATTATAACATAGTTATGATACGACTGACACTTAACTTTAAAGGTGGTATGTATGACTCACAGAAAATGACGAACGACTTTTTCAATTTGTCTGCATTCAGTGCCATTTAACGCCGAGGTGCGAACTGTTGATACAATAAGGTGAACTTACATGACCTCTTTACCTTTACCCCGATCGTTACATGACTGTGGGAGGTTAGAGTTGACGAAAGATAAGAAAATATAATCGATATGAAAAAAATGTCACATCTCTTGACTTCGTACAATTTAGTTTAACCCCGATCAACCAGAGATGTGCTAATTTGAAGTGGAAATGGTATGAGTCGATTGTGTCGTTCATCAGTCACATACTTTTTCCTTGCATATTATTTGTATTTATATTAACCTACGTTCAATTTCGATCTTCACTATAATACGTACACAACATTTCCACTTAGGTTTATATTTTACATTAAAGTGATTCTACCGATGATGTATAACTCATAATACAATTCGTACTTAACTAACCTAACCCCATAACATAAACAGTTAACCTAAGCGTTAGCGAAAGGATTTTGAAAGTGAGCGTTCAAGTTGCCTAATATGATGCGTGAGACCGAGATGAAAGCAATTGTTGATACACTACTTGCATTACAACATCCGCAGACGACCTACCGCGAACTTCGAAGTTCGAATATCACGTAGGTACATTTGTCTCTGTCACTCTAACGAACGCATCATTGACGTGACAGAAACAGATGCTCGAACTTTACGATATTCTAAGTTTGCACACCCTTCAGCGCAGTAATCCATCTGGCCCCTATACCACAAAACTTTACAAGCGTACAATTCTACAAAATTGTCAACTTTTTGTATGGGAATAATTATACAATTTTGTAGAATTGTACGCTTGCAAAAGTTTTGTGGTATAGGCCACTGGCTGTACAAATTTTTCTCTGTCACTCCAACGAAGGTGTCATTAGAGTGGGAGAGACAAATCCTCGAAATTTGCGGATTTCGATGTTCGTGGTAGGGGCCGCTGATAATCGAAACATTTTTAAATCCTTGGCATATTATATTAAATTCATGGCATATTATAAAGTTCTAAATTGCTTGACCGTTCACAACCTAGGACTCGTTCACAACAGTTACCCAAATTACGTCACAGAAAACAAAGCCACCGCGCTTTTGATGTTGTTTGAGATAATTTGGAACGAATTGAGATGAGAGATTGAAACAAAAGTCTTTTTACAGTTTAAGGTGCATGTAATTGCTTTAGTTTCGCATGATTTCGAATTGTTTCGGCTATATTTTTCGCCTATGATTTCGATTTTACAGCGACCAAATATAATGTATGTTTGTTAGTAGGTTTACCTATAATATGAGTAATACGTATAGATGCAATACCAGTTCGGGGTTACTAGAAGACAATTTCATAGAAGTTATTATAAGAAAGTAATAACAAAATTTATTGAAGCTTGGCGATCGATTATGGGTCTGCTAATGTGTTATTACGCATGGGTAATAGGGAGGCCTATGTCCAGCGGTGGACTGAAATTAATTGCTACCTTAAATGTCATTCGTTTTAAAAAGAACACTTTTATTTTTTTACATCACTCGAAGCTCAAACCACCCAGTATAATAACATTTTTATTTGGAAACAAACATAACTTAAAAAGGCTATAAATCTATCTGGTGCAAGTAAAGCTTTGAAAGCAAACGGTGCCAGGTAAGTGTGTCAATTGTCAACTTTTTGTATGGGAATAATTATACAATTTTGTAGAATTGTACGCTTGCAAAAGTTTTGTGGTATAGGCCACTGGCTGTACAAATTTTTCTCTGTCACTCCAACGAAGGTGTCATTAGAGTGGGAGAGACAAATCCTCGAAATTTGCGGATTTCGATGTTCGTGGTAGGGGCCGCTGATAATCGAAACATTTTTAAATCCTCTGCTGCAAGAAATTCATGGCATATTATAAAGTTCTAAATTGCTTGACCGTTCACAACCTAGGACTCGTTCACAACAGTTACCCAAATTACGTCACAGAAAACAAAGCCACCGCGCTTTTGATGTTGTTTGAGATAATTTGGAACGAATTGAGATGAGAGATTGAAACAAAAGTCTTTTTACAGTTTAAGGTGCATGTAATTGCTTTAGTTTCGCATGATTTCGAATTGTTTCGGCTATATTTTTCGCCTATGATTTCGATTTTACAGCGACCAAATATAATGTATGTTTGTTAGTAGGTTTACCTATAATATGAGTAATACGTATAGATGCAATACCAGTTCGGGGTTACTAGAAGACAATTTCATAGAAGTTATTATAAGAAAGTAATAACAAAATTTATTGAAGCTTGGCGATCGATTATGGGTCTGCTAATGTGTTATTACGCATGGGTAATAGGGAGGCCTATGTCCAGCGGTGGACTGAAATTAATTGCTACCTTAAATGTCATTCGTTTTAAAAAGAACACTTTTATTTTTTTACATCACTCGAAGCTCAAACCACCCAGTATAATAACATTTTTATTTGGAAACAAACATAACTTAAAAAGGCTATAAATCTATCTGGTGCAAGTAAAGCTTTGAAAGCAAACGGTGCCAGGTAAGTGTGTCAAGTGCGCGCGCATCGGCGTGACGCAACCGCGGAGAAAGAACCCGCTCCGGCGCAGGTGACATTGCACCCAACGGTAAGCGTCGTAGTCGAGCCCACACAAATCCACTGTTCTCGAAACGGAGGAGCTTTGCATAATGATCATAAGTTGGACCCTTGGACATTTATTTATTTAGGTACTTAGTTATAACACGTTGTAAAATTGTAATAACCTTTGAAAGTAGGTGCGCTAACTAAAGCTCATAGTATTGGACTGTTAAAAAATATATATTTATGGGCATATTCAGCATCAAATTGTAGGAAAACAATTAAATATTTATCAAAAACGCGTGTAAACTTTAAAATTTTGTAAAAATATCTTCAACAACTTTGTAAAAAATGAAAGTGACTTCTTACCCCCGTTCCATTAAATCCCAATCTCCCCTACTAGCTTTTGAGAGACGTGCCCAGGGTTTTTACTCGTGTTTTAGGCACTGAGTAAGTAAGATATAAAAGTGGTCGCCAGACAAGAATATGTTTTGCCTTGTTGACACGCTGGTCGAGCTACCAGAACTAGTTACAAGGCTTACGTTAACACTAGGTATTGTTACAATAAATTTGCATGTTCACTATTGTTATATTGACAGCTAGTTGGTTAGTCAATTCATATTTAGATCAATCGTGATATGATAAGCGATCTAAAAGGTAAGTATACGTTCAAGTTCGTTTGATTCAGTTCAAGTTATTCGAATTACTCGAGACGAGTAACTTACATGTTTTGACGGTTCACTTTTATCAATATTGTTCATCTACAGTTTCATGTTTAATTTAAATAACACGTCATACATAAACAAAGGAAAGTCGTCTACGTTCCTGGTGCCCTTTTAATTTTCGGATCACGCCGACTGACTGTCTGTCGCATCTGTTTTATATTACAAGTGCTCTTTTAATATCGTTAGCAATATTGTAGTGCAGGGTTATGCAATTTTCGACACTCGCAAAAGTGTAGCATTTGTTAAAGGTCTTATTACGTATGTATCGTGAGGTACTCTTGTCTTATGACTAAGCGGGCTAGAATTGCAGCCTCTCAGTTATAATTTAGGTACATTGCACAAGCCTAACCATGTATTATATAATACATCATCGACGGCAATTACTGACATTAAGGAAGTGCAATTAAATACATTTAGCAGATTAAAATCCCTATGTATACGATTTCACTGTTTGTATAATCTATATATAAAAATAAAGTCCTAATTGCTCCTAACGGTAACCTCTCGAAATGATTCGTTTCTAGTGGTACATGCACAATATTAATATGTATGTATATTTTGCCACATATTTAAGTGTAAAAAAATCGTTTAGGTACTTAATACAATTTTTATAGCGTGTGTAATGGCTAATGAACCTATATGTGGCACAGTAATGGAATTATCGTTCCTAAATTGGGGAACAGTGTCAGCTATCTTTACTGGGCCCGCTTTGTGAAAATCACCTTTCGTAAATAAATATTTGTAACCAGCGTAATCTTGTACACGCAAATATCTCTCATCAAGTCCACTCGTTAGAAAAAACTTCGCATTTCAGGCAGTACTCACAAGTTACTACGCTGCAGACTGAAACAGTGCTAGAACAAGTCATACACATAGGTCTCCTAAGTTGCCAGGCAGCACATTGAGGTTGTAGTCAAAGACGGATGTGCGGCACGGCCTCGTTAAGTGCAGTACTAGAAATAAAAAACCGGGCAAGTGCGAGTCGGACTCGCGCGCGAAGGGTTCCGTAACATTATCAATTTATCGTTAAAAAAATACAGTTAAATCAACCTATCTCAAAAACTATAAAAGATAACTTAATCAAACCAAACATCGTTGATAGAGTTTATTAATATGCATACTCATATTTTTTGTATTTTAGTGCCACGTCGTTTAAAAAATAGAGGGGGGGACACATTTTTCAGACTTTGAGAGCTGATATCTCGAAAACGGTTCGCTTAAATAAAAAAAATGTGATGTATAAAGCTTTATATCATTTTCAAAGACCTATTACTATCCCACACGCTTATATACATCTAAAAATTTAAGATTATATCCCTCAGTTACATGTATGGAGGGCCCCAACCCCAATTTTTTTTTATAAATTAGTATCATAATTCTGTAGCGGTTTATACAACACATACCTATTCTTACCAAATTTCATTACTGTAGCATATACTCGTATAGTTTCCGAGTAAATCGGTTGTAACAGACGGACATGACGAATCTATATAGGGTTCCGTTTTTGCCATTTTGCCTACGGAACCCTAAAAAAAAACCCTGGGGCTAGACAAAGACACAACAAAGGACTCACAAGTTGCCACGCAGCAGATTGAGGCTGTAGTCGAAGGCGGAGGTCCGGCCCGGCCCGGCGAGGTACAGTGCGCACTCGTTGTCGTCCGCCGCGGCCGACAGCGGCGTCAGCGCCGATGCGTGGGCGCACCATAGTGCTAGCACAAGCGCCCTGGAACAATCAGAATGAGGAATAAAAGATCGTAAATAATTAAATCCGTTTTAAAGTAATTACAACAAAACAACGATCATTTAATCAAACATTTAAGCGATCGCACTTTCATTGCTTTTTGTACGTCGACGTCAAAGATATCGTTACGGTTTAGGCGCCAAAAATATATTTACATGACCTTAATGTCAAGGCAATAAAGTCGTGTAAATAGATTTTTTGCACCTAAACCGTAACGATATCTTTGACGTCGACTGTACGTTGTGTAGGTTTTATATAAGTAGGTACTACATAGGTAAATTACTAAGGATATGTTTTTGCAATTATTGTTATCTTGCGATTGCTAAAACGATTACTGAAAACTTTAAACTGCTATTTTGAATCTTAAAAAACAACGATGATTATTCAAAAAATATTTGTAATATGGGTGACATTATCAACCTTGATAAAACCCTTTAATAAATTAATATAAAAAATAGACACTACAACGATACTGTTTTTGTGCTTATACAAACGAGTATTTATTAAAAAGTTGTTTATTTTTAACTATAACTTACAAAAGGCATTCGATTGCTGATAAAGTGATTATATCAGAATCGTAAGAATGTTTTACGCAATTTATGTCGTGACATTGCATAGAGAACGGATAAAACAGGTAGGCGGTATGGTTTTTGTAGCTACAAAACAATTTAATTTATTAACATGAAGTTGCATTCACAAACAAACGAATCGTAAGGTATATTCAAAGGGTTGTAAAAAAAAATACGACTCACCTACTCAGTAAACTGCGTTGTAAATCTTGATATGAAAAAAGAACGACTTTTAAGCTTACTAAACACAAAAAAAATTGTAGACGGTTTTTTAAATTACTATTACGAGGATTATAAATTATAATTTTACTACATTTGTAATTAATTTTATTTGTAAGATACTATTACTGCAATAAGTTATGAATTACGAGAGGACTAAAGTAAAGTAACGCTTGAATGTTTACACTTAAAATAAATAAACTTAACCATTCAGCAATGACAGTTTACAGCGACAACTGCGTTTTTTATTCCAATTAAAATCAACTTTTGTAATGTTTCACTGACACCTGGCACTGGCCAAAATGTCAAAATAAAACATTTATTGCTAATGGCTCAAATCAAGCTCGCTTAAAGGTTTCAATCGTAATGAGTTCAAGTTCTTTTTGCGTCGGCATAGAGGCTATTCTTGCTAGGTACTCGTACCGTGGGTCAGTAAATAAATGCAAGCAACTTTTTACCCCGCACGCGTCTAGAATCTAGATCAGTTTATATGTCTATAGGTATATACACAAGTATAGATTTCAAAATCGCTTCGCAACGTGTGTGTGTTCTTAAGCGAGTATAAGTAGAGCACCTGCTGCCGAGACTGTCTATATTTTGGTGTCGTAAGCTTGGAGCTTTACCTAAGCTCGTAGGTACCAATCATGCTGGTAACAGGCCCATTAGGTTTAGTGACGGCCACTTATCTTTGTTTAACGACCAGTATGTGGAGACACTATTGAGCTTGCAAATAGGTGATTAATGTAGGTATTTAGGTCTATAAATTTCGGGTAGCATGTAAGTGATATGTGTATTGTGCAACAGTATACGTGTGTGCAATTTTTATTACGCTAGACAAATTATCAGCATTATTTATGTTGCATTAGCCAAATAATGCCTATCATTTGAGGTACTTGTATTGTTTTTTAAAAGTATTACTAGTTGAATGTACCATATTTTGATTAATATAGCTTTAATTATAGGCGCGTTCTATCCTTATTTATTTTATGGTACACTAGGTCTCCAATAAAACAGCTGATGTAGGTTCGCATGCCTATGGATATGTAATTGAAATGCCTGTAATGAAATTCTCATCACGAAGTGACTGGTCGTAAAGTTTTATTAGCGGTTAAGGCCTTAAATGTTGTATTTTACGATATTGTGTTGTAATATAGAGTGAATATTTGACAAAACGTCTTTTACCAATTAAACATCTTGATACTTAATAAATCTTGGTAACACAGGTTGATACTCTAAGGAAAATGTGTCACAACCTAAATATTGTAATCAAAACTAAATTATTGAATCCATATATGTATTAAAAACTTGTGTAAATGTCAATTGGTCGCTTAAGTACGTTACGTCTACGTTGGTAAACTATAATATATAGGTACAATAATTTGAATACCGAAGTCAATTATTCAATATAATGATTAGCATGACTGAAGTAATAATACAAATAAACAATGTCAATTGAATGCGTGTATGTTCTGATAAATTGTATGTTCATTATGTTCAACAGATTTGTATAAATATCGAGTAAACTATGTTTGTCATTAATCACACTGTCGTCGACCTGCCGTCCACTAACGAAGTAGTTTGCTTAATAGGTGACTACTAAGTATACCCGTCTTTAGAAATAGGTACTCTGTATTAGGCTTTATTGGTACTAAGTAAGGTGTATGCTTAACTAATGTAGGAAATTCGCCTCATTATAATAATTTTGAAATAAAGAAACTTGTAAACAAAAACTAAATAGGAGCTTAAATTCAGTCATCAATACGAATATAATGGTTGGTAGTTACCTACTAATAAATATCCTTGTTAAGTCTACATGCACATAATAATTATACTGAAAAACCTACTTATTAAGCTTTCAATATAGCTAAAACATAATATTTAAATAAAGAAACCTAGTTTTATAACTCACGTCAGGTACTTTTTTTTGTTTTCGTTCGTAATCGTATACGTATATTGTAATTGCGCCATGAATAAAAATCATTGAAATTTAATTGACACTTCAGTGAAAATTGAGAATCAAAATGGTTCTCAATTGTTAATGATGTTGTATTTATGAACACCTATTCAACAGAATTCTATGCGGTTAACACGTCGCGCCTATTTTCTAAATGTCCGACTTAGTTCGGTATATTAGGTTCATGGGGCTCCAGCACACGCAAATTGCCTCCTGAAATCGCGATTCATCTGGTTGACGTAAACAAAAGATCGAAGATTCAACAGAATAGTCCGTGGGCTAGTCGGTCTGAAATTAGAAAACGGTATAATTTGGGGGTACCAAGTGTCCTTTTTACAGTAGTTAGACATATTCATAAGGATGTTAAAAAAGTATGATAGACATCTCAAAGTGGTAGCTAATAGGCATACGGGCTATTTCAAGATTTCCGTTGTATGACAGGTATGGTTAAAATTAGGAGGTACAAATTTTCCCTTTCACGGCTGTTAGGTAAGCTTATAAAAACGTCAAAAATGCAAGATTGCCATTTATATAAGTGCTACCTAACAAAAATGGGGGCCAATCAAAGATGGTGGATCTCAAGTTTTACAAAATCAAGTATATCTCGAGAAATATTAAATATATCTAATTACTCTCTTGAACAAAATTAAAGGCATATCTGTAAGCTTCATATTTTGAATATACACCATATTGCTAAAACCAACCAATAATTAATTATGACCAAATTTATGAAAATTTCGTGATTTTGATTTTTTTTGTGTCGGGTTTTTACATAGTAGTCATGACGCTAGAAAAATTAAATATTTTCTTAAAGATAGTGTATTTAATAAGCTTTAATTTGATGTATATAACTTGTTGAAGGTATTAAAAAAACGACCCATAAAAAATATTTAAATGAATTCTAGTCATAATCCACCGTGATTTAAGAGGCGATTTTTTTATATTTTTCAATCTTGGTTATTTGAAATAAGCACTATTATTTACGAGTGGCACTTCCATCGCCTCTTAAATCACTAAGTATACGGTAGATTATGACTACCATTCATTTAAATATTTTTTATGGGTCTTTTTTTAATACCGCCAACAAGTTATATACATCAAATTAAAGCTTATTAAATACATTATCTTTAAAAAAATATTTAATTTTTCTAGCGTCATGACTACTATGTAAAAACACGACACAAAAAAAAATCTAAATCACGAAATTTTCATAAATTTGGTCATAATTAATTATTGGTTGGTTTTAACAATATGGTGTGTATGCAAAATATGAAGCTTACAGATATGCCTTTAATTTTGTTCAAGAAAGTAATTAGATATATTTAATAGTTCTCAAGATATACTTGATTTTGTAAAACTTGAGATCCACCATCTTTGATTGGCCCCCATTTTTGTTAGGTAGCACTTATAAATGGCAATCTTGCATTTTTGACCTTTTTTTAAGCTTACCTAACAGCCGTGAAAAGGAAAATTTGTACCTCCTAATTTTAACCATACCTGTCATACAACGGAAATCTTGAAATAGCTCGTATGCCTATTAGCTACCGCTTTGAGATGTCTATCATACTTTTTTAACATCCTTATGAATATGTCTAACTACTGTAAAAAGGACACTTGGTACCCCCCAAATTATACCGTTTTCTAATTTCAGGCCGACTAGCCCACGGACTAGAATAATAGAAGAATAATTCTGGTCTGATTTTGCGTTTATCGAACCGTAATTTTTCCTGACATAAAAGCTTCGCTTCCAAATTAAGATTCACTTTTACTTGTCAGCAAATCACAATGAGTCAGCACTCTTCTCGCTCGGGGGTAATTGTAGTCGCAATTAATTCGAAATTACGTTATGTAACAATAATCGGCCCAGTGACCGACGATTGCGTGTGCGCACTGATGAGCTACGACCTACGACCTGTGGTGCCATGACCTTATAAGGTAAGGCACTGGTCTCACCGCGAGCTACTAAGCTATGAACTATCGTCTATAAACACGAACAAAAGATACGCACTCCCGTGTAAATAAAAGAGACGCGGCGATACTCG
>JALPQI010009084.1:0-48487 GCA_025490895.1 Thaumatotibia leucotreta
GTACCTATGATTTACTTTACTATGCATCCTCTTTGATACTTGTGTTTTGTTTGACAGACTACTGACATTCTATTTCAAATAAAAATAAACACTTGAGTAATAAGTTGTCAGTTCAGATATAAGATCGTTAACGCAATTCGTAATAACATTTTAAAATGCATAATTTTACGACTTGCGAGATTAAATCCTGGTTAGAGCCATACCACGAATTAAAATATGACGAAGAAGTCTTGTACATTTTGCTCTTTATGCGACGTTCATTTTTAAGTCGGTGTGTGTGAGAAAAGTGTTTATTGTTAAACGTATTAAAAGTGTATTCCATCAAAATAACTGTGGTGAATATAGCTCGTTGTTACAATGGATGGTGCCTTAAAATGAACTAGCGATAAGTGAAGACAACATAGAACTTTAATATCAGTGGACGTAGAGAGGTCTTTTTCAACTCACAAAAGAGTATTTGATAAGTCCAGAACCCATTTAACCCCGAAAAATATAAAAAAAATAATCCATTCCAACTACCATTTTAATGATGAATACGAAATAGTAATAAATGATGATTATGACGCACTAATTATTAAACCCAGTTTTTTAAGTATCGACTAATATTAGATTCAAGAGTCATTTTTGTAATTGTTATTTAAAGGTTTTTTTCTTTATTTTGTTTACTAGCGGTATAATGTATTATTGTAATTACATACCTAGGTACATACAAATTATTGTGTACCTACTTTGACTTTGACTTCGAAAAAAATGTTATTATAATGGCGACTCCACGGATGCCAGAACCATAGCGAGCATCCAAAAGTCCCAAGCCTAGCAATGACAGATACGGTTAATACGACACACATATAGTTCCACATATATATAGGCACAAATGAACAGTACGGGTGCCTTATATAAAGCTTCTTTACACTACCACTACTTAAACAGTAGGCGAGGGATTTTAGTCCTACAGTTCTGCTTATACAAATCTTTCCTTAACGAATCAATACCTTATTACGTCTGCCATAAGGTTGCATAAATTAAGCTTTCTCGCTAACATTTAACGATCAAATTTGGCCATTAGTTTCAACTGGACTCGGCCAGATTGTGCGTTTACTTACAGTCGCCATCTAATCGGAGCGTATCAGGCCAATTAGGTGACCAAACGTCCTTTTAAAAGGACAACTGGCAAGTTCAATAAAACAATGTAATATTAGCCATTAAAAAAAGCATAACACTTTATTTTATTGTGTTGATTTGAATTTCAATA
Organism: Thaumatotibia leucotreta; assembly: GCA_025490895.1. Lineage (NCBI taxonomy): Eukaryota > Metazoa > Arthropoda > Insecta > Lepidoptera > Tortricidae > Thaumatotibia > Thaumatotibia leucotreta. The sequence goes on from JALPQI010009084.1 coordinate 1,253, forward strand.
CTCATTATTTTATAAGGAAGCTATACTTACTAGATAATATTGAAACTGGCAATAAATATCAATAAAAAATCTGTAAATGGCACTAGTGGCTCCATAGTTTCTTCGGCCATTCTAGTTGTCATGACAACGATAATTTGCTGACTATAGAGTATAGAGACGATATTTGAAATTTAAAGCCACATTTATACCTGCAACTTTTGAAATAAAGTTATACGCAATACAAGACACGAGTAGTATTAAGGCGTAGTATGAAGGATCCACGGAAAAAACATGTCCAGTACTTAAAAAATCAGGGCAAATTCACACCTTATTCTGAGTAAGGTGGTTTTTCCTTCTGTAATTTGAATTGACTAGACATGTTCTTTCCGTGGACCCTTTATATGCAATACTTGCACAAATCACTCATACGCATAGTTGCGCCACAAAACTTGCAAGTGCAAATTCAGCTTTAGGACAGCTTGTTCGTGCTAAGATGGCGACTGCGTTGATGTCACCATCAGATAAATCGTAGCGTCGGGAGCGTTCAAAAATATCTGAACACGCCTTTATCGTCAATAGAGGCGAGTTCAGATATTTTTGAGAGCTCCGGATACTATGATATATTTTATGATGACTTTAAAAAGGTCGTATAATATGTGTTCTCAGACCAAAGGTACTAAATATGCCAGGCGATAACATACAACCTTTTGGCATTTAGCATTGTGATTTCTTCTTCCGAGGACGACACATGACGATTTTACCCATAGATTCAATTATGGCTTAACCCTTTCACAGCCAGCTAAAAAATTATTCGTTTAAATTTGAACTCTAATACGTTTTCAATAGAGTTTAAGATCACAACTGCAAATGACGAGTTGGGTTCATGATCGGCGTGCAAAGGGTTAAAAAGCATTGAAAATATGGTTCTATTGCCACACATTTTGTGTGTACGTGTATATGACCGTGAGTAGGTTCTTACAATCGAACAAATTTCGTTGTAAATAATAGATTAGTCCTGATAAAATATTAAATATAGTGTTAATTTGGAATTAGGATAATTTTAGGCTCAATGGTATTATTAGAAAGCCATTATTATACTCTGTTTCAGAGCTTTATTTTGTGAGATCGATAGATTAGTATAAGTAATCACAAAACATAAATGTATAACTAAAAGCTGCCAATTAAATATTTTGCAACAAGTAGTTAAAACAATAATTTTATCTGTCTATAGACACAACTCCTTTCCTTATTAAACGTCATTAACGGCCAAGAATGTAATTTATAAATGCCGGCACAGTAAAGAGCAGAAATATGTATACATACTTTTATTTATTACATACACTTGCCCCCTATACTTTACGAGTATTTTAAGCAAAGTGCATATTCAGATATTTTAAGAACCTTTAACGCTTCGATTCTAATAGCTGATGTACTTATAAATTTCCAAAGAACTTATCATGACTCGTCGATTATGTGTCGGCCGATATTTCATAGTCATAGCTTAAATTAAAAAATAATGTATTCTGTGCGGAAAGTGATTAATCTAATTTAGGCATTTTTAACCTCCTGCCGCCCAGACAATAAAAATTGCCAGTGAATTTTGAGTTCATAGTGTAAGAAATAGAGCTTTAAATAGGCCTCTAGGCAGCAGGAGTTTAATTTAAGTTACCCACCAGTTTTTATTTTTCAGCTATTTTGTGTGGTTCCTTCTCTACCTTAGTAGAAGAAAAAGTGTTCCTATTGTATTACATATATCATTCCGTTACCATTTTTTATAACTCTGTATGGAGGTAACGAAACCGAAAGATCGAGAAATATATGGTTTTCTTTTCTTCTATTAGGATCGAATGAGCTAGAATCCACTTGGAAAATACCTTTTGCACTTTAAATAAAATTACCCTTTGTTTGATTGGTAAAAATCTCTTTCTGTCAACTCTTCTCTCTCCGCACAGAAAAAGCCAACTGGGAAACAATAAACACCAAAACTGACCGTTCCCTAAAAAGAAGTCACATCTATCATTTAAAAATGAAAATGCTCATTCACGGTACGTGTCACTCCACAGATCACTAGCCACTAGACTCGTATCGCGCAGTCCTGAGAACCTTTCGAAGCACTTTCTAGAGGCTCTGTAGTGGCGGCCACTACCAGGCTGAGAAGTCGAGGATTCGCTGCCCCTGGAAAATGAAAATTGTTGTTATTGTAATGGCGTAACAATAGGGTGGCAGGGCTGGCAAAATGCCACGGCCCCCGACCCAAGAGGGCCCCGGCCCAAGAGGCAGTGAATTTAAATTTAAAATTCAACTGAATACAATGTGACCTGTTTTACTGATAGGGCCCTATCAAAATAATTTGCCACAGGCCCCAGATGGTATAGTTACGCCACTGGGAACACCAAAATAAAACAAAATTCGATCTTATCATCAGCCTTTAATACCGTTTGGCAGCCAGATTTGGTAGTTGGCTGCCAAATGCGAAATATGGTTTCTCACCTGATAGCCAGCCATGAAATGGGAATAACTTTCCCATCTCGTAGCCAGATTTGGTACAAACCTGGTCACAAAGCGGTAATGATAAGTCCCGATGTAAAGTCAGTGACCTATTGGGATTTTATTCCCATTTCGAAGCTGGTTACGAAACTTTTCTACCAAACGGTACAAAAGGATCATCAGCAGGGCCCGTAATTTTCATGCCGATGACATCAATTTGACGTCACGCTCCATTTAGGGTGATCCCAAATAGGTTTACTGTTCATTACTAATCATTAGTCGTCAATCATTTTAATCATGAACTAATAACTTCATGTTATGAACAAATAACGTAATGTTCATGTGTGAATTCCCTAGGGAGTAATAGAAATGTCAGTACGTCATTTAATGATATTCTGTCTTAAAATAAATTTTTGTTTGCAAGTGTGATGAAAAACATTGTATGCATCACGGTCGGTAAGCGGAATATTAACTCGAGTCATAAAAGCCATCCGCCTCCGTCGGACTTCTAACCCTCTCGTTAGTAATTCCGTACTTACCTCCCTTGATGCACAATGTACGCGGCGGGCGTGTCGTCCTCCTCGTCCGAGGATATGACGATGCGCTGTATTCTATTCTATTCTATTCTATTCTATACCTAGTCGGAGTCGGAGTCGTTGACGGAGGAGCGCAGCTTGGAGAGCGTACGACGCGCGGCGGGCGTGTCGTCCTCCTCGTCCGAGGATATGACGATGCGCTGTATTCTATTCTATTCTATTCTATTCTATACCTAGTCGGAGTCGGAGTCGTTGACGGAGGAGCGCAGCTTGGAGAGCGTACGACGCGCGGCGGGCGTGTCGTCCTCCTCGTCCGAGGATATGACGATGCGCTGTATTCTATTCTATTCTATTCTATTCTATACCTAGTCGGAGTCGGAGTCGTTGACGGAGGAGCGCAGCTTGGAGAGCGTACGACGCGCGGCGGGCGTGTCGTCCTCCTCGTCCGAGGATATGACGATGCGCTGTATTCTATTTAGTCGGGGGAAGAAAAGTTTTTGGTCACATTAAATCCTACAGTTTCGGAAGCTTTTTCTAATGAATATTTAGGGTATACAGATTCACACCATGCAATAATCCCCAGTGCCGCGCGAGAGCTTCTCATCCAGTCGAGGACTTGAAGGTCAATAATTGGAACAGCACGTTCAATAATTTCTACCCTCGAGATTATGCATTCATTCTATTGTTTCAGATGATTTATAATTAAGGGAAAAAAAATCCCCAGTTTTTTCGTAAAGCTTATACAAAAAAAACTATACCTTAATTTTTTTTTCCTTATTTGATAAAAAATATAACTTACAAAATCTTGCGCAATTCGAAAATTTGGTCATTGGACCAAAATAAAGACATAAACGTCTTAGTAACTTTTCTCCGCGGTGACACAGTTGCATCTATTTTTTTTTTCACTGTTATTATTTTATTTTGCTTATAAGACGTTTCAATGAAAATGTACAGCCACGATAATCTATTTCTTAGATAATATGTTTATTAACACGCAAAATAAAAATAAAATATTTGAAATATACAGGGTGTTTTTTTTTCGACCGTTCAAATTCTACGTTGTGAATGTGTAGGTCATACTCACCAACTTTTACTATGGGGACAACGTCGAAATCGCGAAAAAAAAATCAGCTGTTTCATACAAATTGGCGGCATTACGCCGGCCGAAATGTATGAAACAGCTGTTTTTTTTTTCGCGATTTCGAGTTTGTCCCCATAGTAAAAGTTGGTCAGTATGACCTACACATTCACTACGTAGAATTTGAACGGTCGAAAAAAAAACACCCTGTATTAAGTGCTTTACGAGCAATCGACATTAACAGCTATAATCTTAAAACGAATATTTTTTAAATCCCGTCTTCCCGCGCATGTGCCTACAATACGTGTGCGGCGATGCCGTGCGCTGTGCGTGAAAGAGAGAGGTATAGTTATATATACAGGGTGTGGCCAATAATAGGAGCTTTAAATTTAAGCGATGAATCTTTGGACTATACGCAATTACCTAGACCTTATCATAATGCTTCAAAGTTAACCAACTCTGAGATATAGCACTTCAAAGTTGCAATACATAATCAATGTATTTAACCATCGTTAAGTTGTCGTTAACGATCGTTAGATGTCTTGGTACAAGGTGGTTTCTTAGTACCGAGGCGAAGTTTCATAATCTACTCAATCGAAACTAGTTCTTAAGCCCAGGCATAAAGAACTAATCGCGTGAGAACACGTTTATTTTGACAAGTTTGTTTTAAAATTCTCCAAAAAGATGCCCTAGCAACAAAGAGGTTTATACTTTATCATCGGAAGTTTACAATGACACCTCGAAAAAGACAGCGAACCTAGCACATCTTGGGTTTTTTTTTTTATACCACGTCGGTGGCAAACAAGCATGCGGCCCGCCTGATGGAAAGCAGTCACCGTAGCCTATGGGCGCTTGCAACCCCAGGGGTGTCACATGCGCGTTGCCGACCCAATAAGAACTTGTACACTCCTCTTTTGAAGAACCCCATACTGTAGTCCAACGGGAAAACCTCGGCAGGGAGCTCATTCCACAGACGGACCGTCCGCGGGAGGAAGTTCCTCTGAAACCATTTAGGTTGCAAGGTGTGAGGATGAGCGCCCAGTCGGTGGCGAGTGGTGCGATGATGAAAAGTGGACGTTGGCATCATGTCGAACAGTTCTTCAGAGCACAACCCATTGTACAGACGATAGAACACACATAAGGAGGCGAAGTCTCTCCTTAGACTTAAGGGTTCAATACCGCCTGTGAGTCTGGGATCGTCGACTATTCGGACAGCTCGTCTCTGAACCGAGTCAAAGGGTGCAAGCTGGTATACAGGTGCTCCTGCCCAGAGGTGACAGCAATACTCCATATGGGGTCTGACTTGCGACTTATATAACAGAAGTCTTTGCCCCGGAGTAAAGTATCCCCTCGCTTTATTGAGAACCCCGAGCTTTTTGGATGCCAGCGTAGCTTTTCCCTCTAGGTGACATCGGAATTGGACGTCGTTGGAAATGTCGACTCCGAGGATCCCAATACTCCCTGACATGGTAAGAGCTGTGTCTTGGAACTTTGGAGCCACAGTAAATGGGGTTTTTTTAGCGGTAAACGCGCAAAATTGTTTCGCGCGCGGTTTGATTGCCGCTCGCGAAATTGTCGCGGCTACTCGTCTCGTTTTGATTGTATTGATTAAAAAAGCCGCGAGAAGGCCGTGAGTGACTATCAAACACAAGATGTGCTAGACCCACCAACGACTTTTTTGTACTGTAGAGGGGTGCCTTTCGTGTCGCATAACGTCGATTGTCCTAAAATTTTTTGGCCGAGAATGTTTGGCATAATGTTAAAAGGCATATTACTTGTTTAGCCTACTTAATTTTGCGCATACACGTTTAAAATACCTACACCATATTTATTCTAATATTCATTACCCGAACGTCAAATGACCTAAAGCATAATAATCCTAATGTTCATTGTAATAAATATTGTTTTCCCTACTACTCGAACTGTCAATTTTCACTGCGCCTACTTTTATCATGTCCGAAATTTCATTCAAAAAGGCATTTTAATAACAACATGCAAAACGTTTGAACAACACGGTGAATGGTTAAAAAAATATTCAAGTAAAAAACTAGGGTAAAACCGACGTGGATTGGTTAGATTTCGAAGCTAGGGCGGAGTAAATGGCGTAGTCTTTAAATACTTAAGTATTTTTAATCAATTGTTTACACATCCTCATACTTACAAAACCAAAAAAGGGGGGACGGGGGCGAAGCCCCCACCAGGGAGGCTCGGGGGGCGAAGCCCCCCGCATTAAAAAAGAAATAATCTGAACCTCCCCCTACCTTAACCTGGATAGGTTCGTTAGGTACCTTTTATCCCTTAGAGCGGAAATAGAAGCCCCGCGCAGCGGGGCTTCGTCGACCGGTTCCCAGGTCAAAATTGCTCACTTAAATTCTTTGGACAACAGGGCTAATTATTCAGTAATAATTAAGTATAAGGAATCAAAATTTTTTTTTTTTATTAGTTAAAGGTAGGTAATCACTTTTAGTGCATTAAATAGTAGGAAGTAGGAACATCACCATTATGAACAATAATTTTTCGATACATATACATTAGACACAAAGATCATTAGGACAAACAATATTTAGGAACAACCAAGTTAGGATTAACCATTTCGTCATAACAAAAATATGCGCAACAATGTTTATGCCATACATTTTTCGGCGTAAAATTGTTATGCGACAAATTTTTCGAAATAAAAACATTATGCCACCCGATATAGACCCGTTAGACAAGGACACCCTAGCAGCAGTAAACTTCTCGCCAGGACCGTTCCTAGCTTATAAAGAAATATCTACTCTAGGACCTAGTGTTGAAATAAGTCTCGTTTTTGCTAAATTATGTTTTTTGGTGCACAATCTAGTAGGTATAACATATTTGTTGGAATTCAAATAAAAATCAAAACCTCTACAGTGTGTCTATATCGGGTGGCATAATGTTTTTATTTCGAAAAATTTGTCGCACTTTACGCCGAAAAATGAATGGCATAAACATTGTTGCGCATATTTTTGTTATGACGAAATTGTTAATCCTAACTTGGTTGTTCCTAAATATTGATTGAGGTTTTGATTTTTATTTGAATTCCAACAAATATGTTATACCTACTAGATTGTGCACCAAAAAACATAATTTAGCAAAAACGAGACTTATTTCAACACTAGGTCTTAGAGTAGATATTTCTTTATAAGCTAGGAACGGTCCTGGCGAGAAGCTTACTGCTGCTAGGGTGTCCTTGTCTAACGTCTTGTCGGATACCTAAAACAATCTTTTAGACTAGAAGAAATGGTAGAAAACTTTTTAATCATTACAATCGAAAAAAGGTGGGTATCTGCCAGTTGCTGTCTAACACAAGATTTGCTAAGCCGCACATGGCATATTTATAGCAGTCCTTTTGCTTTACCTAAGACAGGACAGTTATAAGGTAACCATAAAAACATCAGTTTCCGGTAAAACCGTGATCGGTCATTAGTTAATCAAGCTTTAGGGGTTATTCCCACCTGTTACCACCAACTTGACACCAGTGGTAACAACTGGGATTTTTTTTCCCACCTGTTACCACCAGAGTGCTTGGTGGTAACTACTGGGAAAAAGAATTCCCAGTAGTTACCACCAATCACTTTAGTGGTAACTACTGGGAAAAATAAATCCCAGTTGTTACCACCAAGTACTTGACTAGTAATGTGCTTGTTTTTAATAGAATATACACAAAATACTTTGCCAGTTATTAATAAGGAGCTAATTTTATGAATATGACTTTATTTATAAAATATCTTATTAACCATCGAATTTTACTAAAAATGAATACATTTTGAAAATATTTTTTCACCTTTTTTTTTAATATGTTGTCAGTATTACTCTGAACCTGAACCAAAAATATTAAGAACTACTGACTTGATTATCACAGGGGCAGGTAAAAAGGGATGACGGGTGACCGGCTCGTAGAAGGGATAACTTTCATTTTTCATCGTGTTGTTTTAACTGATTAGTGATTACGAATCTCAATCCTTTTTTAAGATTATTATAACTTCTACAAGGTTTTAGGTACTTACACGAAAGATGTAGAAGATATTGAAATATTCTTGTTTTGAATAAAAAGTCAGTGTAATTCGTCTTTATTTGTAGTATAACATTTTATAATAATTATAGTCTCAGGAAATTGTTACCATTGTATAACAAAATTTATGGCTACTAGGTATCCTATTGCAATAAGACTACTAAATATTAACTTAGTGGTAACTACTGGGAAAAAGAATTCCCAGTAGTTACCACCAATTAGTTTAGTGGTAACAGTTGGGAATTTTAATTCCCAGTTGTTCCCAGTGGTAACAGGTGGGAAAAAAATTCCCAGTTGTTACCACTGGTGTCAAGTTGGTGGTAACAGGTGGGAATAACCCTTATGAAGTAGCCATAGCGACGTCAGCATCCGTGTAACTCGCGGGATCGGTCATTGGCCACCCGAGTTTTGTTATAATGTAACCATAGCAACGTCCGCATCGTTGTTGAACATAGTTCGGCAAAGGTCGTTGATAACGAATCAAGCTTTGTTGTAATGTAACCACAGCAACATCAGCATCCGTGGAATTCGCGGACTCGGCCATTGGCTAACTGAGTTTTGTTATTATTTAACCATAGTAACGTCTACGTCATTGGTGAACAGATTCCGGCAAAAGTCGTTAATAACGAATCGATCCCGATCAGTACTGTGTACCGACTAATTTACGAACTGTAACAAGTGACTCAACAATCCCGATTCGCGACTGTACCTTCTGTTTGACAATGACAACATCACTCGGCTTGTCCTTTTCTTTTTTCGTCTCTTTTTAATCAATATAGTCCAATAGGGTCGGGTAGCCACGAGAAAGCCGAGTGTTTCAGTCACACACAAGATATGCTAAGCCCCCGGATACTTACACAATCGTTGTATAAGCCATTTGTCCCGTGTTTTGTTTGGCCATGGTCATTTCAATAGAAAGGGACACAATTCTGACAGGAGTCATCTCACGAAGACCGTTTTTGTTTTACTCTTTAGTGCACAATTTAGTAGTGGTATCTTTGCATTCGAAGCCATAGACCATGCAGTTGTAAATGCGAACTTTTTTATGTGAAGTCACTTTCTCTACTATTACAACATAATGACAATTTACGTCAAGTTGTTACATCAAAACATTACCAAAAATAATAAAATAAATTATAAAATTGCGAATTGCGATGCACACGAAGCACATAATTAATAAGAAAAGTAAGCCAATCATTGTGTAAACGACTTGTCAACGAATATTATCTGAGTTGATAATAGAACCAAACACTATTGTTGTCATCTCAAAGCAACGTATACCAAATGCAGTTCTGACTGTGACCTGTAGGTTTTCACTTCCAACCAGATTAACAGTGAAATTCTTACTTAGTTTCGACAAGATCCTGTTCCCAGTACGTGTTATGTCGTGTCAGATTGGAGTCAAATAAAGAAGCAGATCGTATCGTCGACATCATCGTAGTCGTGCCTATGTCTACAAATTCAATTAATTTAAGTGCAAGTTGAGTGGTTAAGAGTTCACCCGGTGAGATATGTGATTAGTGCACTATTTTTGTTGTAACCGTTTACTTAATAAATTGTTTTGGAGTCACTTTATGGCGTTTTACTAATTTAGTTATTTCGTCAGTTCACACCTGATAATTGAGATTGTGATCTGTTACATAATGTTGAAAAAAGTGACAAAGTAATCAATAAGTAGATAGGTATGTTTAATAAGCAATACTGATTCATTTAGATTCAATAATACGCGAAACCGATAGTACCTAAATGTCAATGTCAAATGTTCGACTGGACACATAATGTCTGCAGTACATTGCTGGGTCGATTAACTTTGTTAGAAAAATATAGAAAATTTATTTTTGATTTTAATTAATTAAAACCATTTGGAGTTAATTACTGATTAGTTAAAGGGTCTATGTTTTCATTTATTGCTCTTATTACAGGCCACACCCTGTATACATTTTTGAATAATTGTAACACCACATTTTGCGTCGGGAATTAAATACAGGCCCCTAATTGGTTACAAGTTGTATATGTGCCTACATTTTTAATCGTCAGTTCAAAAACTGCTTAATACCTATTTATTTTACTACTAATTTTTATTTAAGACGTTTCTACTTCCTTCCTACGAAATTCCTTCTGTAATTTGACGCACCGTCCTGTCTACATAGTACCCCACCTACGTTTATCCGCTGCCCTGCGGCCGGCCGCGCATTTATGACGTCAGCGCCGCTCCGATTTATTTTAACAATAACCATTTCGAAAATTGTAGGAAATGCTTAGAGTATACATAGGGGATTTTTTTGGTATTGTGCCACAACTAATTATTGACAAGAGGTACATTAAAAAAATAAAATGTAGAATTAATGCGCCTGCACGTAAATCAGTTAAAACTGTAAAAAAAATAGTTAGCATTGTGTCACTGACGTAATTTTTTCTTTGGATGAGTATAATAATTGTCGGGTCGTTATAGTAAAAAATCACCATTTGTTTAATTTTTGTTTGATTGTTATGAATTTTAAAAATAATTTAATTTTTTCTGACTATATCTACGATTATTCATTGGTGACTTTTTAAAATATTGTCTTAAATATTCAGTTAGGCCCCTCGGATAATAAATCCCTACTGTAGGATTTATTGTTTCTTTTTATTAAACAATTAAATCTTAATATTGATTTTATGAAAAAACCTCCACACATTTATCAGGGATAATTAGATTCATATATTCACAAAACGATGTTTTATCATATTCCTGAAATAAATATACTGTAGGATTTAATGTAATTTTCTCGAACAAGTTAAAGTTTAGCTCCCGGACTAATTCTATTCTATTCTATTCTATACCTAGTCGGAGTCGGAGTCGTTGACGGAGGAGCGCAGCTTGGAGAGCGTACGACGCGCGGCGGGCGTGTCGTCCTCCTCGTCCGAGGATATGACGATGCGCTGTATTCTATTCTATTCTATTCTATACCTAGTCGGAGTCGGAGTCGTTGACGGAGGAGCGCAGCTTGGAGAGCGTACGACGCGCGGCGGGCGTGTCGTCCTCCTCGTCCGAGGATATGACGATGCGCTGTATTCTATTCTATTCTATTCTATTCTATACCTAGTCGGAGTCGGAGTCGTTGACGGAGGAGCGCAGCTTGGAGAGCGTACGACGCGCGGCGGGCGTGTCGTCCTCCTCGTCCGAGGATATGACGATGCGCTGTATTCTATTCTATTCTATTCTATTCTATACCTAGTCGGAGTCGGAGTCGTTGACGGAGGAGCGCAGCTTGGAGAGCGTACGACGCGCGGCGGGCGTGTCGTCCTCCTCGTCCGAGGATATGACGATGCGCTGTATTCTATTCTATTCTATTCTATTCTATACCTAGTCGGAGTCGGAGTCGTTGACGGAGGAGCGCAGCTTGGAGAGCGTACGACGCGCGGCGGGCGTGTCGTCCTCCTCGTCCGAGGATATGACGATGCGCTGTATTCTATTCTATTCTATTCTATTCTATACCTAGTCGGAGTCGGAGTCGTTGACGGAGGAGCGCAGCTTGGAGAGCGTACGACGCGCGGCGGGCGTGTCGTCCTCCTCGTCCGAGGAGATGACGATACGTTGACGCGGCTTGACGCCGGTCGCGCCGCGGGTCATTCGCCGCGTGCCTTCGGGCGCTGGAAAGTAAAAGAAACGTAGGTATATGGAACGTGTGTAATAGCTGAGGGGCATGGGACCTAATGACATTTAAATAGGTAGACAGCCTGTGCTGAACAAGAATATAAAAAAATGGCGCTATATTACATAAGCTCCTTAGGCTGCGGCTCCATTGTGGCGGAGGAGCGGAGATGTGCAAAATGGGCCAATGAGACCGCATCACAGTGTTTCGAATTTTTAATTTGAAGAATGTGTAATTGGTCAATTTTGCACATCTCCGCTCCTCTCCGCCTCAATGGAGCCACAGCCTAATATGTCCAGTTGATGATAACATCGCTGACTTCTTATTTTTCTTAAGAAACCAGTTTCACAGAAACTTGAGCTCAATGCTCTAGACACTAATTGTCAAATCTGTAAATTTAAGTCTTATTTAAAAACTTTTCACACTTAAGACTATCATAAATATGATAAGACGTTTTCTGACGGTTCCTGGCGGCTTGCGTCTAAAACGAACAGAGAATTATTAAAGCCGGTTTATTAGGAGATTTAAATATATATTTTTTCGTTTATTGACGATATAATTACGTCTATCATAATTTGTTTTCTAGAAGTAAAATGTTTGTGAAACAAGAAACAGAAAGGACATTGGTTTATTTGATATTTGTTTTCTCCGTCCGCGGGCGCAGGTTTTCTCTTAACCTTGGCCTCCTTCTTGCCCTGTTTTTCCTGCTCCTTGTCCACTTTGGCCTGTTTCTTCTCCTTGCACTTTTCCAGCTGCCTTCAAACCCAGCAATAGTAAAAACTGCCATCATTTTCTCTATAAATGATTAAAAGTAAAACACTTACAGCCGTCCGCAGGAGCAGTTTTGCATTTAACCTTAGCCTCCATCGTCACCTGCTTCTCCTTGTCGAACTTAGTCTTCTTGAGACACTTCTACACTTATTCAGCTTGTCTTTGTAGCTCGCGTTAGTTAAAACGGCCATTATTTTCCACCTAGATCTGCGACCATATATAACATGGACGTCTAACGCCAGCTCAAAAATGCCCCCAAACACAATTGTTCAATTGTGCCAAGATGGGCAGGACATAGCGCTTTTCTTAACATCGCGCATATTTCGGCGCAACATCTTTGACAAATGTTTATAGAATATAGCCAATCAACACTTTGACGGACCAATCACAACTATTTTTAAATGGCAGTTTAAGTTTTTATAGGTCGATATTGAAATTCATTACCGTGATGCATTGAAGACGGGGTGACACTTGTCAACTAAAAATCAGGACCGTTTTTTGAAAGGCAATTTAGTACGGCGTGCGGCTTCCATGTTTTATTTGTTCGTAGACCTAGATGGTTAAAAGTATAAACACTTACTCTGCTCGCCGTCTCCGTCCGCTGGCGTAGGTTTGATCTTCACCTTGGCCTCTTTCTTGGCCTGTTTCTCCTGCTCTTTCTTGTCCACCTTGGCTTGTTTCAGCGCTTTGCACTTTTCCAGCGTGGGCTTGCCTTCCAGCCCCGCGTTGGTGAGGAGGTCCATCATTTTGCCGACGCGTTCCTTGTTTTTTGTGCAGCCTGCAACAAACATTCATGGTTACATTCACCTTTAAAACTGTCTTTATCATACTAAAAAGAAAGAGCGATAGATAGAAAAAACTATGTTACGCTGCTGCGAGTTAGCGATTGGCAATTTGGCTACACACTCAGTTAGCAAGTCATGCCTGATGAACGAAAGGCGAAAAGTCGGTTTGAATTTCCGATCGCTGGATTCGTGCGTCGAGTGAGTGGTTTAATTCTAACTAATTCAGATAAGTCTTTGCTTTACGAGCTCCTAGTAGTGATTCCTAAAGATGTTGCCATAAACATTCCTATTTTCTTTTAATCTTTTGGTGCGGTTGCTGTTTCATAGGCACCTGGTGTTGTAATCATAACCTTATTTTGATACACAGTGAGTTTTAGTTGTTGCGAGTTGCAAGTCCACTTTACAGGTGTATGAAAACAGTTTTGAAAAAACACTCTGAGGAGTGTGAGGGTGGTGGTGGAGTGGTTCCTAAATGCTATAAAATCATCAGTAATTTTTCTCATGAGTTCACATCACATCAAAGACGCTTGCTGTTCCATTTGTTCCTGGTGTCAGATGCATCATGCATCGTATTCGACACAATGGGTTGTGGGTTCCAGAGACACTTTCATTGAGTAGGAACTGACCTTCGACGAGCTACTTATAGTCGAACCGTATGCCGGCCGCCTTGCAGAACTTCTTCATGTCGGTGATGCCGGGCGGCCGGCCGCGGCGGCCGCAGGGGGGGGGGGCGGGGTGCGGGAGCCGAAGCCCAGGGTAGCGGAGCGTTTGAGATTACGCTTGCTGATTTATGTGCGCCTGGTACTCTGGTCTCGTTTTTGATGATTGTGTGAGCACTTACCTCTTAAAATATGCATTACTCTTGCTAGTTTATTGACTCCTGGTACAACTGAGGAGTATCTTTACTGCTTTTTGATTATTTTGTTATGAAAACAGAAAAACTTCTTGTTGATAGAGTGGTAATAAGCCCTTTTGCAGACACTCCTCAAGTATTTTTTTCTCATGAATCCACATTAAAGACGCTTGCTGTTTGCTGTTCCATGGGTAGCTGGTCCCAGACGATTTGTGGGTTCCAGAGTCACTTTCGCTGAGCAGGAACTAACCTTCGACAAGCTTCTTATAGTCGAACCGTATCCCGGCCGCCTTGCAGAATTTCTTCATGTCCGTGATGCCGGGCTCGCGCAGCTCGGGCGGCACAGGGGGGCGGCCGCGGCGGCCGGAGGGGGGGCGGGAGCCGGGAGCGCGGGCGCGGAGCGTTTGAGATTACTCTTGCTGATTTATGTGGGCCTGGTACTCTGGTCTCGTTTTTGATGTAAACTGTAAAGCTAGTGTGGGCACTTTACCTCTTAAAATATACATTACTCTTGCTAGTTTATTGACTCCTGGTACAACTGAAGAGTGTCTTTTCTGCTTTTTGATTATTTTCTTATGAAAACAGAAAAACTTCTTGTTGATAGAGCGGAAATAAGCCCTTTTGCAGACACTCCTCAAGTATCTTTTTCTCATGAATCCACATTAAAGACGTTTACTGTTCCATGGGTAGCTGGTCCCAGACGATTTGTGGGTTTCAGGGTCACTTTCGCTGAGCAGGAACTAACCTTCAACGAGCTTCTTGTAGTCGAACCGTATCCCGGCCGCTTTGCAGAATTTCTTCATGTCGGTGATGCCGGGCTCGCGCAGCTCGGGTGGCACAGGTGGGCGGCCGCGGCGGCCGGAGGGGGTGCCGGTGGAGCCCGGGGGGCGCGGGGCCGAGTTGCGGGAGCCGAAGCCCAGAGTAGCGGAGCGTTTGAGATTACGCTTGCTGATTTATGTGCGCCTGGTACTTTTGATGTAAACTGTAAGCTAGTGTGGGCACTTACCTCTTAAAATATGCATTACTCTTGCTAGTTTATTGACTCCTGGTACAACTGAAGAGTGTCTTTACTGCTTTTTGATTATTTTCTTATGAAAACAGAAAAACTTCTTGCTGATAGAGCTGAAAAGCCCTTTTGCAGACACTCCTCAAGTGATTCCTAAAAATCAGTACCTTTTCTCATGAGTCTTGCTGTTCCATGGGTTCCTGGTGCCGGACGCATCGTATTCGACACACTGAGTTGTGGGTTCCAGAGTCACTTTCGCTGAGTGAGACCTAGGAATAGGAACTAACCTTCGACGAGCTTCTTGTAGTCGAACCGTATCCCGGCCGCTTTGCAGAATTTCTTCATGTCGGTGATGCCGGGCTCGCGTAGTTCGGGTGGCACGGGTGGGCGGCCGCGGCGGCCGGAGGGGGTGCCGGTGGAGCCCGGGGCGCGCGGGGCCGAGTTGCGGGAGCCTTTGGGCCGCCCGGGGCCTTTCTTTAGGGGCGCGTCCTGGATTGGGAATCGAGCTATAGTATCATGAAACCGCGAATAAAATGGGATCCGATCCGAAAGTAACAACAGTATACAGAGTGATTTTTTTTAAGTGGGACAGTATGGGGAAATTGGAAACTATAGAAGATACAAGGAAGCTGTCTCGATTGACGTCATTTCATGCGTAGATAATTTTATTGTATTGGATGAAAAAAATCGGCCGGTTAGGTAACGAGGCCGGGAATCCGTTTTCACGCCGAGGCATGTATAGTGCTTTTTGAGAAAAGCACTATACATCCCTAAAAGCGATATTTCCGAGTCAATTTTAAGGAAAGTAAAGACAATATTTCATTGCATGTTTAAGAAATATTCACTTACCTCATCACTGTCATCGCTATCGCTGCCTGACGAGCCTGACGAGTCATCCGATGATGACGAATCCACCGTCGTTACCTGTCAAAGATTAAACACACTTTTTACATTTCGTGCTCATACTTAGGGAATGAGTATTGGCAACAAAATATACCACATTCGTGGCAATGACTCTACGTGGGTAATAAACGATATAATAATATTATGTATTAATCTGATTGATGGGCCTGTCAAGTGTGGTTAGTGAAATGCGCCTTTAATGTCCTTATACACAAGCACCAGCTAATAAAGATCTTAACTGACCTCATTAGAAAGGAGTCCCCCTAGCTTGCAACCCCTACCCTTGGCAGCGGCAGCCTTCTGTTCCACAACGCTTGTAGCCCACCTAACGAAGACCAAAAGTTGCCTATCGGGGGAAATAACTCGTGTATAAGCGAATTTTGGCATAGTTGTAGGGAATGGTGTTTTAAACCACATACTAAAAGTACTGGTGTATAGGGGTGGAGCTAACGGGGGGAGGGGGTGTAAGGGTCCTTATTTTTATTTTTTCGTAAATAACTCGTAAACCGTGGCTTATAGCAAAAAACATTCTAGTACATAAGTAATCTACATAAAATTCTCTACAAAAAAGATCTAAGCATGTTTCCTCTGGGATCAATGTGTCATGAGATAAGAAAGCAAGAAGACGGACACTAAAGAAATAACAAAGAAACAACACAGTTGTTTAAGTAGGTATGACACATACAGAATGCTCGCGACAATTGCAAAAGATTTGAATACTCAATTCCTGACTATATTTAGAGTCTTTAATGTTGTATAAAATTTCATGGATTCGGCTTGCTTTCAGAGATAATCAACCTTTTCTTCGAAATAAGTTTTTCGACGTAACTCGTCATAAAACTTATTTTTGATTACAATGCTACCACAATGTGTTCTAATATTACCACACTTTTTGCCTGGCAATTAAAAAATGGGAATACACTTGACGAAATAACCTGTCCCAAAAATATTAAAATAAATAATTTTAACAAATTGTTGCTATGATAAAAAGTACTGAAAATGTTAAAAGTATGCAAAAAGTCTAAAAAAAAGAGAAAAAAAAATTTTTTTTTGGTGCTATTTGACATTAGGTCTCATAATAATTTTTGTTTGTTTTGATGTCTAGAATGCATAGTTAAAATCTTTTGACGATGATTATGAGAATAGTTTAGGTTTAGAAGATAATTAGGAATTTTATTTTTACAAATAAATATACAGGGCGCGCCCGGGCGCAAGCATTCCAAGAGATTTTAAGTATGCATTCTAGATATCAAAATAAACAAAAATGATTATGAGACCTAATGTCAAATACCACCAAAAAAAAATTTTTTTTTCTCTTTTATTTTAGACATTTTGTATACTTTTTGATATTGCCAGTACTTTTTATCATAACAACAATTTGTTAAAATTATTTATTTTCATATTTTTTTACGGACAGGTTATTTCGTCAAGTTTATTCCCATTTTTTGATTGCCAGGCAAAAGGTGTGGTAATATTAAAACACATTGTGGTAGCATTCTAATCAAAAATAAGTTTTATGACGAGTTACGTCGAAAAACTTATTTCTTAAAAAAGGTTGATTATCTCTGAAACCAAGCCGAATCCATGAAATTTAATTTTATACAACATTAAAGACTAAATATAGTCAGGAATTGAGTATTAAAATCTTTTGGAATTGTCGCGAGCATTCTGTATGTGCCATACCTACTTAAACAACTGTGTTTATTTCTTTAGTGTCCGTCTTCTTGCTTTCTTATCTCATGACACATTGATCCCAGAGGAAACATGCCTAGATCTTTTTTGTAGAGAATTTTATGTAGATTACTTATGTACTAGAACGTGTTTTGCTATAAGCCACGGTTTACGAGTTATTTACGAAAAAAATAAAATAAGGACCTTTACACCCCCCTCCCCCCGTTAGCTCCACCCCTAACCACCAGTACTTTTAGTATGTGGTTTAAAACACCATTCTCTACAACTATGCCAAAATTCGCTTATACACGAGTTTTTTCCTCTGAGTTTCCTTCGTTTGGTGTACTATTGTACCGCCAATAGCCAATACCTATAGTAGACTCCCGTTAAGTCATGTGATCCTGGTACTTTTTTCAACCGATGGCTTCAAAACCTTGCTTAATGTGAGAGGTTAGAGGTTAACAGGTGACCAAGACATGTTAAAGGTATAGTAGCTGACCTCATTAGAAAGAATTCCCCTGGCATGCAGCTTTAACGGGCCTCGTTAGAAAGAATAAGAAGGAATCTCCAGCCCTGCAATCTGGCGGCACCTAACTCGACAGCGGCGGGCTTCTGAGATGCCCGTTGAGTCATGTGATCCTGGTACTTTAGAGCCAACCGGCAGGTTCAAAACCTTGGTAATATAGGAGCCTTGATATCGGGTAACCAAGGGCTATTAACTGGCTACATTAGAAAAGATTCCCCTGGCTTGAAGTTTAGCAGCAGCTAGCTTCGGAGCGGCAGCCTTCTGTGCCACAATCTGCGCCTTTTGTGCCGCCGATCGCTAGCTCAATAGTTGACTCCCATTGAGTCATGTGGTCCTGGTACTTTTGTCAACCGATGGCTTCAAAATCTTGCTAATGTGAGAGGTTAAACTTGACAGGTGACCAAGACTTATCAAGGTCATATTAGCTGTACTCATTACCTTATTAGAAAGAATTCCCCTGGCTTGCAGCTTCAACGGACCTCGTTAGAAAGAATAAGGAATCTCCAGCCCTGCAATCTGGCAGCAGCTAACTCGACAGCGGCGGGCTTCTGAGATGCCCGTTGAGTCATGTTATTCTAGTACTTTAGAGCCAACCGGCAGCTTCAAACCCTGTATATTACAAAGGGTTTGAAGCCTTGATGAGCCTTGACATTGGGTAACCAAGGGCTAAACTGACCTCATTAGAAAGGATTCCTCTGGCCTGTAACTTAGCAGCAGCTAACTTGGCAGCGGCAGCCTTCTGTGCCGCAATCTGCGCCGCTTGTGCCGCCAATCGCTCGCGCTCTGCATTGGCGTCGTAGTAGTTGAAGAGCACTTCGGTGGACACTGGTATGTCGCCGAAGTACACTTCGTTGAGGATGATCTACGTAGACTCCCGCAATATCATGTAATCCTGGTACTTTAGAGTCAACCGATAGCTTCAAAACCTTGCTAATATAGGAAGCCTTGACATTGGGTGACCGAGACATGTAAAGAGCATAACGGACCTCAATAGAAAGAATAAGAACATAACGGACCTGATTAGAAACAAGAAGAACGGCCCTACAATCTGGCAGCTGCTAACTGGACAGCGGCGTGCTTCTGAGATGCCCGATGAGTCATGTGATCCTGGTACTTTAGAGCCAACCGGCAGCTTCAAAACCAGCTTCAAAAGGAAATATTGGGTAACCAAGGACTATTAACTGACCTCATTAGAAAGGATTCCTCTGGCCTGTAACTTAGCAGCAGCTAACTTGGCAGCGGCGGCCTTCTGTGCCGCAATCTGCGCCGCTTGTGCCGCCAATCGCTCGCGTTCTGCATTGGCATCGTAATAGTTGAAGAGCACTTCGGTGGACACTGGTACGTCGCCGAAGTACACTTCGTTGGGGATGATCTATGTAGACTCCCGCAATATCATGTAATCCTGGTACTTTAGAGTCAACCGATAGCTTAAAAACCTTGCTAATATAGGAAACCTTGACATTGGGTGACCGAGACATGTGAAGGGCATAATGGACCTCAATAGAAAGAATAAGAACGACCCTACAATCTAGCAGCTGCTAACTGGACAGCGGCGTGCTTCTGAGATGCCCGTTGAGTCATGTGATCCTGGTACTTTAGAGCCAACCGACAGCTTCAAAACCTTGGTAATATAGGAGCCTTGATATTGGGTAACCAAGGGCTATTAACTGACCTCATTAGAAAGGATTCCTCTGGCCTGTAACTTAGCAGCAGCTAACTTAGCAGCGACGGCTTTCTGTGCTGCAATCTGCGCCGCTTGAGCCGCCAATCGCTCGCGTTCTGCATTGGCGTCGTAGTAGTTGAAGAGGGCTTCGGTGGACACTGGCACATCTACGAAGTACACTTCGTTGGGAATGATCTATGTAGACTCCCGCAATATCATGTAATCCTGGTAAGAACGACCCTACAATCTAGCAGCTGCTAACTGGACAGCGGCGTGCTTCTGAGATGCCCGTTGAGTCATGTGATCCTGGTACTTTAGAGCCAACCGGCAGCTTCAAAACCTTGGTAATAATATAGGAGATATTGGGTAACCAAGGACTATTAACTGACCTCATTAGAAAGGATTCCTCTGGCCTGTAACTTAGCAGCAGCTAACTTGGCAGCGGCGGCCTTCTGTGCCGCAATCTGCGCCGCTTGTGCCGCCAATCGCTCACGTTCTGCATTGGCGTCGTAATAGTTGAAGAGCACTTCGGTGGACACTGGCACGTCGCCGAAGTACACTTCGTTGGGGATGTGGGATGAGTCTAGACAGTCGTCGCTCCATCGCCTGGGAAGAGATTTAGGGGTTAGTGGTTGAAATGCTGGTATTTGAACAAGAGATAATGCTGAGTCAAATGTTTTCGTAAAGATTTCTTAACAGGGTGGTCCTCCTAGGAGCGTTGAATGAAATAGATTATGCACTGGTACTG
The DNA here is from genome assembly GCA_025490895.1 of Thaumatotibia leucotreta. Classification (NCBI taxonomy): domain Eukaryota; kingdom Metazoa; phylum Arthropoda; class Insecta; order Lepidoptera; family Tortricidae; genus Thaumatotibia; species Thaumatotibia leucotreta. The sequence goes on from JALPQI010009084.1 coordinate 21,927, forward strand.
AATTAATAAATAGATAAATATCTTGGGACATCTTACACAAATCGACCTAGTCCCACGGTAAGCTCAATTAAGGTTTGTGATGTGGGTACCAGGCGCGATATATATAATAGATAGATACATACAGATACTAAATACATAGACAGCCATGACCAAGGAACATACATTTGTGATAAATAAAAACACAAAGAATGCCCTTGCCGGGATTCGAACCCGGAACCTTCAGCTTCGTAGGTAGAGTCACTACCAACTAGGCTACGGAGGCTGACAAAATTTGAATTACTTTTATACACGATACTTGTGATAAATTAAATAAATAAGATAAATAAGATTTTTATTTCATAAAATCTTGTGCTAGTTGTACATATAAAGTGGTAATAAAATTAATATACTATAGTCGCATATAACTACCTTAATCTAATTTTACAAATTAACGTAGATCCTGTAATACATGACTGAATTATTTAGTACCAGTATTCACATAATCTTTTAATCCAAAAATACGTAGTGATCTATACCTAAACTAAGTAAATATTTACTTGTGACTTAGGTATACTATGTTTAGTAGGTCAAACAGTCGCAGCGGAATGCTTACAACATCATTTTTTTCACAACAAACAATAAAACGTAGGTAAAAAGGTCAATGTAAAATATTCCATTTATGATAAAAACAGCTAGTGACATGACTTATAAAATATATTCTATTAAACTATACGTAACTTAAAGTGATAGTAGTGTATTGCTATTAACTATACTTATGTAGTAAAGTTTAATACTATTTTTATCAATAAAACTATAATAACTATAACACATAAAACAAAAATCTATGCATAACTAAAGATAAAATTTTAATCTAGTATAAGTAAGTAAACTGTAAGGTGTCTAGTAACCACTATGAAACTACTTCTAATAATCTTTCTGTGTCCTCGTACGCTTTCCCAGTGAGCCAAGATTTAATTACTTTTAGGCATATTTTACTGGGCATCGGATGGATGTTTAATAAAAGATTGACTTTATTGTAAAGGAATGTACCGAGGAAACAGAAAAATCTATGCGAGTTTGCGGAGCAGAATGAATCCTTGGTGCAGACAATGTCCGCACGCCTTTTGCTTATTAAAAGCTGAGGGTCATAGCTGACCAGTGAGTGTTTTTTCATAACAGTGTGCAGAATGAATAGCTGGCGGACACTGAGAACGTCGCACTCAGTTAGCAGCTGAGTCGTTGGGTACCGTATAGGACAAAAATTTGCGACTTTTAGAACTGCCCTCTGAGCTCTTTCTAAATCGATAGTTACCGTTTTATTTGCTCCACCCCAAGATGTAATACAATATACCAGTAGTGATTGGCAAAGTGCATAGTAAACTGATTTAATAAGAGTCCGACTTGCCGCATGTCTGAGGTTTTTAAATACGTAAATTAATTTTCTAACTCTAGCCGTCAGAGATTGAATATGCGCTTTGAAATTGAGGTGTTGGTCAATTATAACTCCCAGGTACTTAATATTTTTAGCACTAGCGAGTTTTGAGCAATTGTTAGTACAGCGATTATTAACAGACGTGCCGGTTATGGGGCAGTTATGAGCTATTATGGCGTGAATATCTTCTGTCGGTTGGGTAGCGGCATTTAAAGAAAAAGTAATATATTTCGTTTTGTCGGCATTTAACGTAAGTGCGTTGGCCTTCAGCCAGCGGCTAACTAGGTTGAAGCCTGATTGTGCATTATTAAAGACGTCATTCCATGAGTCACCATTAAAAAGCAGAGCTGTGTCATCTGCGTAGGATATGAGTCTACCTTTAGGGATGGCAAGGGTACACAAGTCATTAATATAAGTAAGAAAAAGGGTAGGAGCCAGGATACTGCCCTGAGGGACGCCGTAATTAATGGAAAGTTCGTCGCTTAAAATATTGTCAATTGATACTCGCTGTTTTCGGTCTGAGAGATAGTCCTTAAAAATTCTGAGAGCATGACCTCTAATTCCTAGATACTCTAACTTTACAATTAAGGTCTGTATTTTCACTGTATCAAAAGCTTTCGCGAGGTCTAGGAATATGGCTAGGCACTTTTTTTGGGAGTCGATTTGTCTAATAACATAATCTGTAAGGTCGTGTACTGCGTCACTTGTAGATAATCCTGATCTGAAGCCGTATTGCGAAGATGCCAGCAGTTTGTATTTGTCTAGGAATTAAACCAGTCTTTTAGAGATAATCTTTTCTAATATTTTTGATAATGACGGTAATACTGAAATAGGGCGATAGTTGTTAATACAACTCTTGTCTCCACCCTTGTGAATAGGTTTGATAAGAGCTATTTTAAGAACTTTGGGAAATACACCAGTGGCAAAGCAATAGTTAAAGAGGTGGGTAAGTGGAGGGGTCAAATATTTTCTGTATGTTTTTATGAACGAGCAAGGGATTTTGTCAATACCCGTAGCGCAGTCATTTCTTAATGTCATTATGGTGTTGTCGATTTCGTTTTCGTCTGTATCATATAAAACAAATGAGTTAAAACTTGTATCTCGGAAAGAGGTCATATTGTGAGAGATAGGCAATGACGTGTTACTATTTGCTCTTTCTGCAAGATTTTTTCCTACATTGGCAAAAAAGCTATTTGCTGAGTTGACCGTTTGCCGAGCACTTGCAATATCGGCTATGAGCGATTTAGCAGTGGGTTTTGTATTACTCATGCAAGTTATGTTTTTGATGACTTTCCATAATTTATTTTTGTCTTGACCTGCTTTAATGATTTCCGATTTCTCATATTGACGTTTTAATTTTTTCAACAAGTTATTACAATAATTACGATAGCGTTGATATGTGATTTTAAGGATGTCATCATTGGAGTTTTTTAACAGTTTTTTATGCATTCTGTCACGATTTTTAATGCAGCGCAACAATCCAGGGGTAATCCAAGGCTTAATTATTTTCATTTTGCATGGCACAGTTATGGTCACGGTGTTATTCTCTATAATCCGAGTTAATGATGTGACTAAGTATTCCATGGCTTGGTTGGCATTTGTTGTGTTATAAATAGGCGTCATATCGAGATTTTCTAAATCATGAGTAACTGCTCCACTGTCTAGCTTAGTCTTAATAAAGGTGTTATATGACTTTGAATAGTTGCGAGGTAAACAAAGTAACAGAGAACTGTGGTCGGTTAAACTACTATTTAGTACTAAAGTTTTTATAGCGAGCTTTGACTTGGCAATAGCATGATCAAGACAATTTTTTTCCCTCGTAGGGTGGAGGTGGGTAGGGAGATATCCAAGGAATGCCAATTGGGTGAGGTATTCAAAATAATTTCGGTCTTGTGAGCCACTTTTGATATCAATATTCAGGTCTCCCATAACAAGGACATTCTTATATGTAGATAACTGTGTTAGGACTTCACTTAGGGAGTTTAAAAAGTTATTTATGTTTTTATAGGAGGGGGAACGGTAAATGCCTACGATCGCAGTATCAGTGCCTATTTTAGTTATTAAGCAGTTTGCGTCTAAAAATATATCGGGTTCTTCCACGCTTATATAATTAATATTTTCTTTAACATAGAATACGACCCCATCATTCTGCAACACGTTTGTTTTTTCACTCACATAAGAATTGTAGGCGCTTATTTGAGGGATCGTTTGGGCAGTGGACAACCAACACTCGGTCAAAACAATTATATCTACCTCAGAATTTATTAAGCTCAGCAAAGCTAAAAGACCGTTGAAATTACAATTTAAGCTTCTTACATTTTGTACAAATATTTTTAAATTTGGGGCAAATTTATTCAGAATATCAGAACATTTATCTGGGTCACACACTAACGATTCATACTCACACGAGGCGTCAATGTCATCAAGCAAATCGGTGGTTGAGTTACCCATTAAAGTTGATGATAAGTGCGACAAGCGATGGTAGGAGGCGGCGCTCTAGGCGCCCTCATAGTCAATGGAACTTAAATATCTGGTCTGCGCATTTTTCTTTGCTGGGCACTGCTCATCTCCGGTTTTGTGATTCGACGGTTTCTTGAAGCGCTGGCAGGTAGCACATTTAGGAGGCTCTGTCAGCTTAGTACACTCCTTAATGCTATGCCCCTGCGATCCACAATGACCACATGTTGGCTCTGTATCCCTGCAGAATTTAGCTGAATGGCCAAACTGATGACACAAATAACACCTCGTTAAAAGGGTAAAGTCTCGGACAGGGCAGGAGGACCAATTTATGTAAGCTCGTTGTTGATGCACCAGCATTCTCCTGATTTCAGCTGAGCATTCTATAACGTAATTGCAGGTAGATAGGTCCTTTTTGCCAGATTTATGACTAAGTCTGACTGAGTTCATAAAGAGGTCTCTAGGGAATTCAGGTTGCAGGTCTAGAATATTCTGTTCAAATATACAATCGAACACATCTTTTTCGGGCAAACTCGTTGGGATTCCCATTACAATTATTTTAGGTCTCCTTTTGGCCGCGTCTTCAAGTTTGAGTCCTGATTGTTGGAGGTGCTCAGATTTTTTGAGCTTCTCAAGGTCATCCTTTCTATCCGTGCTAATTATGACACCTCCATTTTTTGTCTTCCTCATTCCGCGAACATGTAGTTTAAGGGCTTCGGGCTTAATTAGGTTTTGGACGAGTTTTTTTGTGTCCTCACTTGACTTGTCCTTATCGGCCGGATAAATTGCGATGCTGCTGGTTTTCGACGGTATCACCGATGAATTTTTTCCCGTTCTGACCATGTCGGCAAACGATTGTTTCGGGTCTTTCTCTTTTGGTAGAACTTGCAGAGACTGCTTGAGTTCCTGAAGTTGGGTGCTAAACTCTTTTTGCTGTTTAAAAGCTTGCACTTGTGAATGATAAATCAAAAGATTCGATTTAGCCGATTGATATTGCACGGCCAGTTGAGAGATTCCACCCATAACGCTCTTACTGAGGCTGCTAATTCTCAGTTTTTGGTCTGAATTTAATTTTCCCTCACCGGAAATAGTGCAGATTTCTGTAAGGCGCATTTCAATTTGAGTTAACCAACCACTGATTTCTGAAGTTGTGACCGTTTCCGGCACATCCGAGGGCGCGGGGGTAGCGGGAGTCCTAGTGGGAGTTTCCATGGCACGCGGTATTCTTTCCGGAGGAGGTGATCGTAAGGTCCGGGAACTTTTATTAAAGGCGTCCTCACCAGACATTGCAACGTTGTAAATTTGCAGCCATTACCGTACGTAAACACACGCGACACTCACAGTTTGTATAAAGTGCTGACACTAATTTGACACGGTTAATATATTATTGATGTTATAACATAAATAAATTCAAAGATTGCGCTTGACACAACCACCTACGACGGCAGATGCTCAATTCCAATTACCGTTACCTTTTAATCTATATCCCAGAGAAGTCCGTTCCGAAAGGTCAAACAGCGTACTGATAGACTCGCTTTAGACTCTAAAGTTTAGAAACAGAGACCTCAGGAGGTTTCTGGTTTGTTACCTTCTAAACTGTATCCCGGAGAAGTCCTTCCGAAACGGTCTGATAGCGTACCCGTAGCCCAGCGGGCGGGGGCGAAGGGCGGCGCCGACGGCTCGGCTTGTAAGCGTTGGGGCCTGTATAGTAGTCAGTTACCTTCTGAATTGTATCCCGGAGAAGTCCTTCCTGAACGGCCTGACAGCGTACTGGTAGCCCTGCGGGCGGGGCCGGGGGGCCACCTGGGGGACGCGGGGGGGGCGCCGGGGGCTCGGCTTGTAAGCTTTGGGGCCTGTAAAGTAGTCGGTTACCTTCTGAATTGTATCCCGGAGAAGTCCTTCCTGAACGGTCTGACAGCGTACTGGTAGCCCTGCGGGCGGGGCCGGGGGGCCACCTGGGGGACGCGGGGGGCGGCGCCGCGGGGGGCGGGGGCGGCACCGGGGGCGCGCGGGGAGGGTGCGCCGGGGGGCTTCGGCTTGTTTGTGGAGCCCTTTGGCCGCCCGCGCTTCTTTGGCTGTGGGGAAAGTTGGTCTTATTGCTTGTGTGTGATCACGTGACATGAAATATTTTACATCATAGTGCCAAAAATGCAGTACACCCGTGTTTCTGGTAGACGTCACAGCAGTGACAGAGAGTATTATATTATATTATCAATGTTAGTAATAAACAAGGCCGAACTTGTTGAAAAAATTGTGTCAAGAAAATTGTTTTCAATCCTATTCCCACATTAGCTTAAACAGCCCTAATAAAAGATATCTAAAACAGGGATGATGACTATAGTTAAAAATTTAAATATATTATATCATCATGCACGTAATAATACACAAAAAAATGTTGACTAAAAGGTATACTTCGTTTCTTTTAAGATTAGAATTATCTGTCAAACGGGTGAACAAAGAAGCAGTGGTTGTAAACCTTCCTTCTTCGATTTCGGCCGATACCACTGAATTTCTCGGAACTTATGTACATATACATATAATTTGATATTTACCGATAGCTGAACGCATAGTTTTTACATTCATTATTAATTTGTTGGAAAACTGTATTTAAAAAAATTAAAGTGTTTTATAAGCAAGATGGCGGCAATTTAGAAAAAAGTTAAATATTGAAGGTTTTCGTTTAGTTTTTGGCGGTTTTTAACTAAGTATTTTTTTTATAAATTTGTAACTCATATCGTACCGATTTTTCATTTACTGAATTTAATGAAGTTAACAGTCTAAAATTTAATATTTCATCATTTGCATATTTAACCTAGCTTACATTATGCACTCCCAGTACTTTTAAAAGTCATGCATTTAAGGATTTAAACTATCGGTATAAAAGCGGACACGGTATCATAAAGACTGAGCAGATGACAATAGTAAGACAACCCTACCCATCGACAACGTCGTTTAGTATTTGTTGCCATTATAGGCGGCTTTAATCTGGGACGCTCTTATGTAGTTTGAATTTGGTAACAAATTAGAAAATAAAACTCAGATGACATACATAGTATTCACTGTCAGTGGAAGAGTCCGAGGACTCGGAACCACCAACGTTTATAATAAAATTTATATTATCTAATTTCATTTAAAAACTTATTTTCTTTTAAAATGTTGTATACCGTAGCCAACGATATGCCAGCAGTCTCAGCAGTCTTTTTCACACGGTCCGATTTAGTGGGATATTCCTTTCTATGGCACATTTCTGACACTAATTTGTAAATATTCACCAGCATCCGATTTTCACTGGCTGTCGGAGTATTTTGCTTTTGCCGTTTCCACTTTAGAGATGAAAAAACCGGCTGCGACTTCATCCATTTTAAATGTGCACCAACAAACAAAATATCTAAATAGATCAATAATTAAATAAATAAATATCTTGGGACATCTTACACAAATCGACCTAGTCCCACGGTAAGCTCAATTAAGGCTTGTAACGTGGGTACCAGGCGACGATATATATAATAGATAGATACATATAGATACTTAAATACATATACAGCCATGACCAAGGAACAAACATTTGTGATAAATAAATACACAAAGAATGCCCTCGCCGGGATTCGAACCCGGAACCTCCAGCTTCATAGGCAGGGTCACTACCAACTAGGCTACGGAGGCTGACAGTAGAATAATTAATAACGAAATTGAACAAAAACGATAACAACAATCTTTAAGTAAGCTAACAGCAATAGAAAACACAACCGACTCAACCGACAACAATATCAAATCGAAGGACAGTGACAGTGACGTTTTAAAATTGTGTGAGAACTCTGCCTCTTTGGGTTTTTTAATGTACAAACAGCAACACTCCTAACGGACCATTAAAGACAGAGCAGAGAGAAAATGAAAGAGATAAATATAGTTATATTATATCAACTTCAAATTAAACAATACACGGGAATGTTGATCGTTCGGACTGTTCGCAACTTGGTCGAATAATACAAATCGGGTTCCGAAATCTTATGAGACTAGTATCACGACTTCGGCCGAACTCTGCTGACCAATGGGGCAGGCATTGCTACGGTTAACCAATGATCGCTCAGAAGGTTCTTCAGGCTTCTTCAGAAGGTGACATTACCATGGTTACGTAATAACAAAAACGTTTAACCAATCGCGATTTTTCCGGAAACTGACGTTACTATAGTTACGTTATATATAACATCCGCTTTAGTCCTGGGGACGTCAATCTAACTTCAGAGCCGGTAATTTGACTGCTAAGCTGCTATGTAGAAATTTTCATTCATTTTCCTTTCAACGGCTGTCACTGTCAGATATTTTTTCAAAGTTAGAATTTCAGCCAGAAACTATCAAGTCTCTATTAAACATTTGTATGGCTACTGACAGATTAAAGGATTATAGGTAGACTGTCAAATGTCTATCTACCATATTTCCACAAAGGTTACATAAGTATTCAACTAACGTCAACTAAAAGATGTGATGAATTATAATAAAGACAGCAATAGCATTTATCTCTGTCAATGAAAAATATAATTTAAAATTGCCCGATTAACATCGCCCTGAAGCCCATGAAGAAAAAAAAAACATGGCTATTTGTAAAAATATCTTGACTTGGAAAAATACCTCGCCTATTAATGTCAGATAAATCATGAAATCCGATTTGAAGAAACCATGATTTAATTACTAAACGGATTTAGACAAATCTATGAAGAACTGTCGTTATCCAGTTTCCACAAGGAACAACGACATCTAGCGTCTAATCATGGCCGATAGCTAATTCTTAATTTTCGTAGACGAAGGAATTTTTATTAGTCAACTAGTTTTCAAATACTGAAATTTTGACGCAACAAAGATTCGATGACATATCATCGGGGACCATCGGAAATGTCGCGATCGTGCCTACTAACGAAAAATACCGAACCCATTATATTACACGCCCAAATTGACAACATTTCATTTTTTTTCTCCAATATGCTCGGAAATGTTCGCATTAATGTAGCAAAAACGAAACGCGAAGTACCTTCTTATGTACCAGCTCAAATTAAAAAAAAAGATTTTCATTATTGTACAGTTTTTGCGGCCGCGAAATTGTACTAAAATCCATTAATGTATTGTTTTTTACTTCTTAAAAACTACTTTTGGACTTTGAAAAAAATGCATACAGCCAAATTCTAAAGCCACGACCAAACGCCTGGTCTGGATAGGGCGAGAGACGGCGATCAAATCTATGGCCGTCTCGTTCTATCATGAGTTACAAACGCCTCGGTGTGTCAGGTCGTGTAGGTACGGTTTAATGAAACCATAGATATCGTTACTATTTTTTATGAACGACCATGCATTAAAAAAAAGTTTAGGCGGGAATCATAAGAGATTTTTTCTTTTCAATTGTTATTCAATTTGCAAGAAGAATTACTTAATCGATTGTAATAAATTTTGTTTTATTTCCTTGCATGTTTGGAGAAAAGTCCTATATGTGCCTCGGACGGAAATAGAATTTCGTGGATTCGTATGTAATTGTCGGCCTCAGCTTCGCTTCGTCCGACAAAAAATACTCATCCACGAAATTCGCTTTCCCGGCCTCTGCAATAATGTACTATTATGTGGGCTATTTTATGTCACGATTCGATAGAAAATCAAATTCTAAGGTATACGTGTTTTTTTACTTTTCGTAAAAAGCAAATTTTCATTCAAAATTATCAAATCTAAAATTAATGAATGATCAAAAGGTCGTAAAAGACATTATGACGTCACTAGTCCGAATTCTCCTTTGCCTTTAATGCTTTAAAAAATTGATGTGTGGCACTTGCCATGACGTTTGCTTAATCATTTCAAACAATTGTGTCAACTGTAAATTTTTAGAAATTACGGCTGCTTGCTAAAATTAATTTTATCAGTTTAAGCGTTTGATATGACATTATAGAATAATGGCGTTGAAAGAGACTAAACACTGTTTTATAAAAACATCACAAACATGTGTGAACTACTCCAGACTGACATCACAAAAAAGGTTGTTTTGTGTGCCTGCTGGGCACAATGAGGAATGGTGTCGAGCGGTGGGGCTAGATTGGGTTCCTAAGGGAAAATTATTCATCTGCGAAGATCATCTCGATGTAAGTACAACCAAATTAAACCCTCGTTTTGGTGATTATAATGTTAAGCGGCTAGTATACTTGTTTATGAGGTTTACTGTACAGCTAAAGTGTTGTGGTACCAGACGAACTAAAATGACTCCGTTTGTCTCCTTCCTTCAGTAATTAGTTGCAAGTGCGAATTTTTGCATTGCACATAAAATATTAGTACCTCGAGAGAAGACTACACAAGTTTTTAAAACAACAATCTTTTCAATGATTATTGGACTAATTTATATGTTTCATTTTACAGTTAGAGGAAGATATGGAAAATTACACATATTGGAAACTTATGAACGTCAACGCTCGACTGAAAGTTCATCCACCAGCATCTCTCACAACAAAACCTTTTAATGAAAATATCCAGTTAACAGATGAGACATCACCATTAACATCTAAGAAGGAGCCCGTACCAACTAATGCATCCTGTGGGGTAATGTGCTACCCTAACACAAAAAATCAAAAAATCCAAGTCAAGGTGTTTATTGTTTTTTTTTATCTTTTTGATGTATTTTTAACCATTTATAAAAAATTTATAAAACCTAACTTAGTTTTATTTGGTGTAATTATAAGTTAACCTAGGTTTGCTAACGGGTATAAAAAGTAATTCCTGCTAGCTAACCGACTGTACAGTCAAGAGCAAAAGTAAGTGATCATTAAACCAACATTAAAAAAAAGTGATCATTCTTGTTCGATTATAGATCTCATTCGATTGTGACAAGGCACAAGCTGATGACTTACTTTTGCTTTTGACTGTACTAGGTGACCGTTATGCAAAGCACAGTCAGCAACAAAAGCTTATATCATGAATTTCATTTTTGACAAAAAACTGGTTAATATTATTTTATGTAGTTGGCCAAATGGATTCTGTCAGTAGTATAAGAAATTTAAAAAATACCTTATATTTTTCAAATATACCATTGTGTGTCCGACTGTAGTTTACAAAAATAGCTGTCCAATGATCGCCTATTTAAAAAAAAACTTTGAAATAATACAACGATAAGATGAAAAAGAGTTTATTTTATTACAGGGCATGGTGGAGATTAAGTTTGAACACTTTGTAAAACAGTTAAAAAAATATTTTCCTTCCAAAAATTTTCTGCGGCTTTAAGCACTTCATTGGAATAATCTTCATCATAATATAATAAATTTGTCCTTATAGTACACCAAACGAAGGAAACTCAGAGGAAAAAACTCGTGTATAAGCGAATTTTGGCATAGTTGTAGGGAGTGGTGTTTTAAACCACATACTAAAAGTACTGGTGGTTAGGGGTGGAGCTAACGGGGGGAGGGGGGTGTAAAAGTCCTTATTTTAAATTTTTCGTAAATAACTCGTAAACCGTGGCTTATAGCAAAAAACGGTCTAGTGCATAAGTAATCTACATAAAATTCTCTACAAAAATGGTATACACAAGTTTCCTCTGGGATCAATATGTTATGAGATAAGAAAGCACGAAGATGGACACAATAGAAATAAACACATTTGTTTAAGTAGGTATGGCACATACAGAATGCTCGCGAGCATTCCAAAAGATTTGAATGCTCAATTCCTGACCATATTTAGAGTCTTTAATGTTATATAAAATTTCCTGGATTCGGCTTGGTTTCAGAGATAATCAACCGTTTTTTCTAAATAAGTTTTTCGACGTTACTCGACATAAAACTTATTTTTGATTACAATGCTACCACAATGTGTTTTAATATTACCACACCTTTTGCCTGGCAATCAAAAAATGGGAATAAACTTGACGAAATAACCAGTCCCTAAAAAAAATATTAAAATAAATAATTTTTACAAATTGTTGTTATGATAAAAAGTACTGGAAATGTCAAAAAGTATTCAAAAAGTCTAAAATAAAAGAGAAAAAAAAAATTTTTTTTTGGTGGTATTTGACATTAGGTGTCATAATATTTTTTGTTTATTTTGATATCTGGAATGCATACTTAAAATCTTTTGGAATGCTCACGCCCGGGCGCGCCCTGTATGCTTATTTGTAAAAATAAAATTCCTAATTATCTTCTAAACCTAAAATATTCTCATAATTATCGTCAAAAGATTTTTACTATGCATTCTAGACATCAAAACAAACAAAAATTATTATGAGACCTAATGTCAAATACCACTAAAAAAAATTTTTTTTTTTCTTTTTTTTTTTGACTTTTTGCATACTTTTTAACATTTCCAGTACTTTGTATCACAACAACAATTTGTTGAAATTATTTATTTTAATATTTTTTTTAGGGACTGGTTATTTCGTCAAGTTTATTCCCATTTTTTGATTGCCAGGCAAAAGGTGTGGTAATATTAAAACACATTGTGGTAGCATTGTAATCAAAAAGAAGTTTTATGATGAGTTACGTCGAAAAACTTATTTCGAAAAAAAGGTTGATTATCTCTGAAACCAAGCCGAATCCAGGAAATTTTATATAACATTAAAGACTCTAATTATGGTCAGGAATTGAGCATTGAAATCTTTTGGAATGCTCGCGAGCATTCTGTATGTGCCATACCTACTTAAACAAATGTGTTTATTTTTATTGTGTCCAACTTCGGGCTTTCTTATCTCATGACGTATTGATCCCAGAGGAAACATGCGTATACCATTTTTGTAGAGAATTTTACGTAGATTACTTATGTACTAGACCGTTTTTTGCTATAAGCCACGGTTTACGAGTTATTTACGAAAAATTAAAAATAAGGACCTTTACACCCCCCTCCCCCCGTTAGCTCCACCCCTAACCACCAGTACTTTTAGTATGTGGTTTAAAACACCATTCCTTACAACTATGCCAAAATTCGCTTATACACGAGTTATTTCCCCCGATAGGCAACTTTTGGTCTTCTTTAGGTGGGCTACTTAGTTATGGCTTCACTTAATCTAGACCTCTTCCAATAGCACTCTGTAGATGTTGGGGAAGGTTCTTCGGTACGCTTCACCAACCACATCAAGAAACATAAGGCATGTTTACAGCCACCTTGTGATGCAGCACAGTCATGACAGGAAACGTCTATTACAGTGTCCTCTTTTTCATGTATTTCTGCCGTTACCCGATACATTTTATTTCTTACTCGTTGTTCTGGGGTGATACGGCATTGCACGTAGCATTTATCGTCTTGCCGCCGAACTTCTACATAACCGACTGCACTTGAAACATATGAATTTCGAGACGACTAGGCGGCTTTTGCACCTCGTATACCAGCTAAGTTATATTTGTCGTTAGCTTGAGTAAATTCTAGCATCATAGAAGTAACAACCCATGGCAAGTTTGTGGTACACGCTTGCACGAATCCAACTGAGGTCTTCATTTTAAAAGTCCAAATGCAACGTTTTCCTAGAAAGAAGCAGCGATGTCCGTATTCAATGCGATGGTACCGTGTAAAGAAGCAGCGATGTCCGTATTTAATGCGATGGTATGGTGTAAAGAAGTAGCAGTGTCCGTATTTAAAGCCAAGTCGTTAAATATTTCAAGTTAAATAGAAAAACAAAGATCCCGCGATTTAACGTTAATACAAACAGCAACTGACAGTCTGACAGCGACATATCGGTCATTTTTTGACAGTATGTGACAACCGGACAGAATTAAATTTATAGATAAAAAATATTTTCTCTGGTTTGTTGTCTCTGTCCGGACTATCTACGTCACATTTCCGGTTTACAGTTTTTCGCGATTATCTCGGCAAATACTGCATAAAAAAATTAAATTATTGCCTTATTGGATACAGGAAACATAATTACCCAAATGGATTTCGATTTAGCCCAGGTTACAAATTATGAAATGTTGTCAATTGCATCCTTTGCCAAGTGGCTCAACATTCCTATGTAACTGTCATGTGACTGTAAGTGTGATTCTCTTTCATGCAATATTTCCAATTTCTGAAGTGTATACCTAGCTGTGTTGCTGTTTGTACAACCTTTCCATGAAAAACTGCAAACGCAATTTATTAAAATTCTTATCTTTTCATCTTAGAATATAAATTAACTAACATTATGTTTCTTATCTGTTCACAACACTGAGTAATGTATGTATTAATATAGCATGATAATAAATACGTGATATTTAATAACTCGTGTTCACAGTTCGGTCCGCAGAATTTGCCTGTAAAAAAAACCTTTTATTTCGTTCTGCAAAGGTCTTTCTAATGCTAAAAAAACGAAGTATAGACTGCAGTCATTTTTGTACAGAACTTCTATTTTATAAATTGAAAAAACTTAAACACGTCATTTTTGTATAGGTACCAGCAGTCCGAAAAAAGATGTTGATTTGACTTGCCAGTGATTATCCTGTTACAACACTTACAACACGCCTACCGTGCCATCCACAACAAAACGGTTAGGACCCGCCATATACAGACCGTTTCAAGCAGTCCGCCCCGTACAAATTTCTGCCGTCAGACTGCAATTCCCATACAAACTGACTGTTTGAAGCAGTCCGTGTAGGGCCAGTGTCAAGACGATACCTGAGTTGCCTTAATTAAACCTGCCCACGGAAAAAGCATCTCACGATTGCAATGCCGTACTCGAAACGTCGGAGGTAATTTTAGAAGCATATTTGGGTCATTGTCAGAATTACATTATCGTCTTTTTAGGTAAAAATGCCTATTAAAGAGTTCCTGTACTAATTTTGGGATAAAACAATCAACGGTACATATGGTTCCCCGGTCTACAACGCTATGTATCTAAAAAAAACCGTAACATTTATATAAGTGTATAAACTTTTGACCGCCAAGTGGATAACTTTTGTTTTGCGGACTGACAATTACCCATTTATACGTGATTAAGTCCCATTTCATAAAAAAAAGTGAAAATCGTGAAATTTTCCACATACCACATACCATGCTTTTTTCAGAACTCTGAGTCATGAGTATAATAAAATTGTTCATATTATATCTTGTATATCTATATCAGTATGGCTATTAAAATTAAATACAACAGTAAAGCAAATAAAATTTAAAAAGGACGTAATTTAGGGCAAAGCTATTGAGAAAATGGGAGTCAAAATGTCATTAAAACGCATTTTTTTGAGAACCGTTTCCGCTAAATTACGTCCATCAGAAAATAAAACAGAAAAAGCAACTTACGCTCACCTCCAGGCCAGGGGTAGAGGCCTTTCCTGGAGTCCCAGCTTTGGGCAGCTCCGGACTGCTGAAAGGTTTCCGGTCCTCCTCACTGTAGAAATAATAAATAATTAATACTAAGCTGCGGTGGCCGTCAAAGACATTGTCATTATAAAAAAAGACACTTTTATTTTCTCATGTCAATGCTGGCATTGACTGGCAAGGCTCGGATACCGGTTAAACTTTCAAAACGGTTTGACGCAAAACGTTTTTATTTCGATATTTAAAGGAATGTTATCATAAAGTCTCTTAAAGTAGAAAACCAATTTATTAAAGGAAGGGCCGAGTTGTCAACTTGTCACGCTGTCAGTTGTATCACTCGTCAAATAAACCGGTTTATTTAATTTCGCCCGCGTCCTTTATAAGTAAAGGAGTAAAACCGATATTCCGCTATTTTTCGAACTAGTTCCCAGCCTTGGTCATTTTAAGATCTTGTTTACCAACTATGTTTTACCTATTTTTTGGTAAGTCAGAGGAATTTATGACACATAAACGGTGTTTCTATGCGATTGTGTTACACGTTTTTTTTGTTCATTACCGTTTTATAAAAGCAAACGAGACTATTATGCCAGAATAGCAGACAAACATGCGTCTGCTACAAGATAATCGAGAATGACTCCACTATTTATATGCAGTTAGTCAATAATTTGGGAATGGTAATGACTTGATTGTTGCGACTGAATAATCACATAGAACTACCTTAAAACAAGAAAGGGTTACCTCTTGTCTGCAGCCTTGATCTCACGTTGGGCATCGCTCTCGGCCGAGCCCTCCGGTTTGCACGCTTCTGTATTCACAAATTACAATATTCCATGACAAATTACAATACTTAATGCCAAATTACAACATTTAAAAATAAAATACAATACTTAACCACACACTACAATATTTAATAACTAATTATAGGACGAGAAAACGATTTTGAAAGGCATTTGTAAGTAATATGAATAAAGCCATCATTTTGGATTTTTTACTCCTATTTGACAGGAAGTAATAATTAACATTAGTAAACTGCTGTATAATTAAAGACAGATTTTTGTAAAAATATTAAAAAAAATCTGATCATAACAAATCAATAATTAAATGGAAAATCAATGACGGAAAATTATGTCTCACCTGGCGGTTTTTCTGCAGATTTACCATCTACTCCAATGCTTGGCTGGCCATCATCTGTAAAGAAGTATAATATTATTTAACCTTTAACCGCTGAAGTCTGATATAAGGTAAAGACATTTACACATGGTATCGGTTTACAAGAATAGTTAGCCTGGTTCTTACACTATACCCCTTAATCGGATAATGGGAATATGTTTCCCACCTGTTTTGAATCTTATGTCTCACTGATAAGGGCAAAAACCAATGAAATTTTGGTGTGACTCGTATTTGATTAAGGGATACTCTGTTTGGTTTGGTGTTTAAAAAAAGGTAAACAATCTTGCAGAATCTTTTAATTGAAAATGCATATAAAAATCCAAACTAGGTACATAATTAATCAAAAACAATGTAAATCACTGTATGTACTTGTTACATTATGTATATTTGCTAAAACTTATTTTCTACTCGTAGTTTTCAATAAAAAGATACTGCAAGATTGTTTACCTTTTTTTAAACACCAAACCACACAGAGTATAGGCAAAGCCTGTACTGCAGGTAACCAACATTTGGGATTTTTCAGAAAAGATACTAATAACCTATAAATACATGAGCGAATGAAGATTTGAGGAAATTGTGTATGTGTAGATGTCTATGTATGTGTGTCTATGCGCGTGTACATGTTGAACTAAATGTATACATTCACTGTACAACTCTCAGTAACTTCTTTATGTCCCCATAATTATATTATGTCAGACAATTAATATCCAGCTTACCTCGATGGAGTCTGATCAATAAGACAAAGGTCTGATTTCGTTTTTATGATGTAAAATTGGACGTAATTATGCAAAAAGGCACCAATCCACACAATCCATTTCTTAAAGTGTTAATTAGAATGAAAAATTCATGTGGGTTGGTTCCCTTTTGCATAATTACGTCCAATTAGTCCCATACAAATGCAAGCTCTAATCTGCGTGGTGTAATGTTGTATTGGTGGCAATACGAGCTTGCTCGATATAAAATTCACGGCCATTAAAAGGATAATGACAATATTATAGAGACTTATAGTAAAAAAGTCTTTGAAATGAAAATTTCTAATGTTTAGCATTTGTAGTTTGTAGACAAAATTTAGCCAATGCAATTCTATTGTGATTGAAGAATTAGTAATAAAACATCTAATACCTTTCTTTTGCTCAACTGGTTTGGGGACATCCAAGGATAAAGATTTCTGAGACACATCTGAAACAAACCAAAAAAATGATTTAATGACAAGAACCCCTAAAGGGACAACTAAAGCTGTTAAACCATTCGCCCCACTGACAAAATAAGGTTATATTATTATTCGGTTCTTGTTAGTCGAGATACTGGCATGTAGGTCACATTTGAATCTATAAAATTACTATACATAGAATGTAATTCCCGAGTGGTGGCCACGTACTGGAAGGCGCAGCCCCACAAGATGGACTGATAACCTGGTGAAGGTCGCAGGATTCCGCTGGATGCAGGTGGCACAGGACCGGTCGTTGTGGCAATCTTTGGGGCACTTCAGCAGTGTGAATTGGGTGTTGATCTCTGTTTTAACATACCATGTGGCTTCTCAACGTCCGGCCTGTGGGCCAGCGCCAGGTCGTCCGGCTTAAAGATGTCCGTCTTGATCTTTATCTTCGGTTGCTCCAGGTCCCCGCCCTAGAAAAAATATTGAATAATGATACACATGAATAATTTTTAATCAGATAACTTTTTTTTGTGACGAAGGTAGACAACTGAGCTCTCAGCCCACCTGATGGAAAGCAGGAACTTAGCCCCATGGACATAGTGATAAAAAAAATCGCATACGCGCTTCTTACCCTGACGGCTTAGATGGATTGCCTCTATCTATGCCAGTAATCACACCGGCTATCTTACCCCCAAACCGAAACACAGCAGTGCAAACACTGCTATTTGGCAGGTTAATGGGTAAGACGATAGTAGTTACCCGGGCGGATCCTACACGAAGTCCTACCACCAGCAAACTCTCTAACCTATAAAATTTGTGTTTTTCCAAAAATACATATATAATCAATAGGGTGGTTCTTATTTTTGCAATTTTGTAGGATGTTCGAATCAATAAAGGAGCTCTTTGCTCTAGAACCGATTGGATTTTTTTATGGGGCACCCTCTCATTTTGTTATTTGATAGGTAAACTATATTCGTTTTTTTTTTCAACTATTATAAACAAAAATTAGGGGTGTATTACAAAATGAGAGGGTGCCCCATAAAAAATTGGAATCGGGAGAGCAAAGAGCTCCTTTATTGGTTCGAACATCCTACAAAATTGCAAAAATAAGAAGCACCCTAATAATCAATGTTTGTCCTAAAAATTTCTGATATATAAATAATAAATAAAATAAATAGACTATCATCTATAGAAAATTATAATCAAGACTTTTTATAATAGACTGGGATTCATCCCCATTTAATAAACCAAATAGTAGCGATAAATTTTACGCGTGTTGAGCTTAAGGCTGAGGCCAGACAAGCGTAATATTTTGAATTACGAGCCGCGTACCGTACATACATTGTGTCACATCGTTATGAGACACGTTACGTTCGTCTGGCCTCAGCCTAAAATGCGCACTGCATATAATGGGTGCATTTTAACGGCATTATTTTAAAACACAAAAAATTTAATAAATATTGGATGTCATATACCAAAGAAAAATCCACCAAGATCATCAACCCACCTCGGACGTTGGTGATCTTGATCGATTTTTCTTTGGTATATGACATCCAATATTTATAATTTACATGTATAGTATAGAGTAGTGTGACTACTGGAGAATAAATAAAAGTTCAAATCAAAATATTTAGTTAATAAATAATTTGATTTGAGTTTTCACATCAACTTCACAAAAAAAATATCAAAGATTTAACATAAGCTAGAGTAGGATTAGCACATGAATCACATGATTTATGTGACAGTATGCCGCGTGATAGACTATCGTCCGTCTTTTATTCATACAGTTAGTAAAAGACAATCTCGCAGCAATATACTGTCGCACCAATCATATGCTAGGCCTGCAGGTAACTCCACCATTGAAATTTCAGGAAAAAATTACAAAAAAATCTTCTTAGTTTAAGGCTCGATTTTAACGCGTATCTAAGAGTTTTGACATTGCTATCCGAGAGTAAGCATTATTCTTTGAATAAGTTTGTGAAATCAAGTCTAAATCATTTAAATCAATCTACACCATTTTTCAGTTGAAAGTAGATAAAAAGTAAACAAACGTGCTAACTTGAATTATTTCATAATCACACACTTTCAGAACACAATCTTGGTTTTATCATCATCATCAGCCTATGATAGTCCACTGCTGGACGTAGGCCTCTCCTATTAACTATGCGTATAGACGCATTAGGAGGTAAATGCCCATAATCGGCACGCTGGGCAAGCGGATTAGCGATCGCAGTAATGTGTCCCCTATGATGACGCTGCTGCCCGTCATCAATCTTTTATCAAATAATGGCACTTCAATCCCTTAGTCGTCTCTTACGACATCCACAGGAGGAGTTGGGGTGGTGACAAATGTATTCTTACTGCCTGCCTGTGTGTGCCAACCAAGGTTTGATCACCAACTTAAAACCTTAAACCTGAAGTTCACATAGAGTTTTTGTTAAAATTATTGATATTTATTAGTATTGACGTATAAATACAAATATCTGCGAACGTGTTTCATGATGTGTCAAAGACGTCAAATACCATGGAAAGTTAGCCATATTTGCTTACATTTTTTTACTTTCAACTGAAAAAGTCATTGGGCGTTTTTGACCCGCTTTATGATTTTTCGCGTACAGAGACAAAACTAGCTTAAATAAAGAATTAAATCTCACTTTTCTAAATATGTAATTTTTCCATATGTACCTATCAACCGGGAAAAAAAAGTTATTCGACTTTTTGTATCAGAAAAAGTGTTTTTAAAGTTTTTACTTTCAGCATTGTATAATTGCGTAAACGGTTGTGACCTACTTTTCTGGTTTCGCCTTGCAAGAATGCGACTCACACCACTCAGTAGCACTTACATTTACTACACATTCCTAGCCCTATTTCGTGTGTGTACGCAGTGGGTCATATGCCCGAACAAAATGCCCAATGACCTTTGTACACTAATATTTCTTACCATCATTTCGCTCTCAGGATGTGGTCGCTTGTGCAGGTGCGGCTGCGGCGCCCAGGCCGCCTTGTGTACCAGCCCGGGGCGTAGCCTTGAACTGGGCCCAATAGTCAGTTCATCATCATCAGCCCGTTGCAGTCCACTGCTGGACATAGGCCTCCCCCAAGGTACGCCACAGAGCTCGGTCTGCTGCTTTATGCATCCAGTTTCTGCCAGCCCCCTCATGCAAATCATCCCGCCATCTAGCCGGAGGGCGTCCCACGCTACGTTTACCAAGACGCGGTCTCCACTCCAGAACACGCTTGCTCCAGCGGTTATCGGTTCTGCGACATATGTGGCCAGCCCATTGCCACTTCAACCTACTAACTTTCAGAGCTATGTTGGTCACCTTGGTTCTCTGGCGGATCACTTCGTTTCGAATTTTGTCCTTTAGAGGAACCCCAAGCATAGCTCTTTCCATAGCACGTTGCGCGACTTTAAGCTTGTGGATTAGCCCCACAGTCAGTGTCCACGTCTCGGATCCGTACGTCATAACAGGAAGGACGCACTGGTCAAAAACTTTCGTCTTTAGGCTCTGAGGTATATCCGACGAGAATATCTGTTGCAACTTCCGAAACGCTGCCAAACCCAACTGGATCCTCCTATTAGCTTCCTTTTCAAAGTTGTATCTACCCAACTGCATTAACTGGCCAAGGTAGACATAACTTGAACTGGGCCCAATAGTCAGTTATAGGGCCTTCCTGCCTCCGCTGGCTCAGCGACCCAAAATGAGTCTTGGCCTCCGACACCAGAATGCGCCATTTTCCTCGGTCTTGGGCCAACTCTCGCCAGTTGGTAACTTGGAGCTCGCGCAGATCCTTGTCGACCATGTCACCCCAACGGTATCTAGGGCGACCAATAGGGCGTCGACCTCGCGGGCGACCGAGGTATGCTTGTTTGACCCTGCGATCCTCCTCCATCCTCTCAAGGTGACCCAACCAACGGAGTCTGTGGGCTTTTGTCTCTCCCATGATGTTAGGCTCATCCACCCAATCTCCTGGTTCTTTAGCACTCTCCAGCTTCCATCCGGCTGTTGCTTTGGGCCAAGGATCTTCCGAAGAATCTTCCGTTCTGAGACCAGCAGCAGGTTCTCTTCTTTAAGTGTCAATGTCCATGCTTCGCATCCATACATTAGTATAGGTCGCAGTATGGTTTTATAAATTCGGATTTTGGTGGATTTACTTAGAAGTTTAGACACTAACACTTTATGAAGGGCAGCAGATGCGCTGCTGCCCTTCATAGGGCCTTAAATTTATATTTCTTACCATCATTTCGCTCTCTGGATGTGGTCGCTTGTGCACATCCTGCGGCTCGAGCTTGATCTCCGGCTTGAGCTGCTTGACGTCCAGCGGCTTCTGCGCGTCCAGCGGCGGCAGCAGGTGCGGCTGCGGCGCCCAGGCCGCCTTGTGCACCAGCTCCGGGGCGTAGCCTTGAACTGTGCCCAATAGTCACTTATAGGGCCTTCCTGCCTCCGCTGGCTCAGCGACCCAAAATGAGTCTTGGCCTCCGACACCAGAATGCGTTTTCCTCGGTCTTGGGCCAACTCTCGCCAGTTGGTAACTTGGAGCTCGCGCAGATCCTTGTCGACCATGTCACCCCAACGGTATAGGGCGACCAATAGGGCGTCGACCTCGCGGGCGACCGAGGTATGCTTGTTTGACCCTGCGATCCTCCTCCATCCTCACAAGGTGACCCAACTAACGGAGTCTGTGGGCTTTTGTCTCTCCCATGTTAGGCTCATCCACCATATCTTCAATCTCCTGGTTCTTTAGCACTCTCCAGCTTCCATCCGGCTGTTGCTTTGGGCCAAGGATCTTCCGAAGAATCTTCCGTTCTGTGACCAGCAGCAGGTTCTCTTCTTTAAGTGTCAATGTCCATGTTTCGCATCCATACATTAGTATAGGTCGCAGTATGGTTTTATAAATTCGGATTTTGGTGGATTTACTTAGAAGTTTAGACGCTAACACTTTATGAAGGGCAGCAGATGCGCTGCTGCCCTTCATAGGGCCTTAAATCAATATTTCTTACCATCATTTCGCTCTCAGGATGTGGTCGCTTGTGCACATCCTGCGGCTCGAGCTTGATCTCCGGCTTGAGCTGCTTGACGTCCAGCGGCTTCTGCGCGTCCAGCGGCGGCAGCAGGTGCGGCTGCGGCGCCCAGGCCGCCTTGTGCACCAGCTCCGGGGCGTAGCCTTGAACTGTCAAATTTACGGTAATTAGATAAGATAAGATAAAATTTATTTCATAAAAACTTACGCTAGTTTGACATATAAAGTGGTAATTAAATTAATATACTATAATCGCATATAATTAACTTTATCTAACTTTACAAATTAACATAAATCCTGTAATACATGACTGAATTTATTTAGTACCGTTATTCAAATATTTTTTAATCCAAAAATACCTGGTGATCTATACTTAAACTAAGTAAATATTTACTTGTGACTTAGGTATAAATAATTAAAATGTTATAACAAAATATAGGCCATATGATCCGAAGCAATGATAAATGGACAAATAGAATGACTGAATGGGTACCACGACCAACGCAAAAAGAAAAATTGGAAGACCACGAATGAGATGGTCAGATGACCTCAGGGGAGTTGCCGGCCCCATGTGGGTCAGGCTTGCAAGAGACAGGTTCGGGTGGAAGGAAAAAGAGGAGGCCTTTGTGTCGAAAGGACACGCTGATTAGAAACTTGTATAACTATATTACTTACTTATTATAATTGTAGAATGATAATATATCAGAAATAAAAGCTTTGAAATTGAAATTGAACAAAATATAGGATGTTTTTTTATATTTCCGTTAAATTGGACAGGTTACTTGGGACATTAATAGAAGCTGCCTGGAATATCGTCTTGTTAATTTCGTAAAAAAACATTTTTTTTTCGTTTTCATACATAATAATTGAAATGACAAGTGTGAGAGAACCTTAAGAATAAGATCTCAGGTGATTGACGACACATGTCAAAATAAGTAAATAGCATTCAACATATTTTTTTAATAACTCAATATCAATAACAGTAAGAGATAAGACACTAGTTTCTTAGAGAAATAGATTATTTTTGACCTAAATAAGCTTCCCTTTAATTTAACGGAAATGAATAAAATACTGGTAGTTTTTTGTTTTCAGTTTATTTTAAGAGGAGCTTATTTATTATTATTTTTGTATCTCCTTGAGGATCACGGGCTTACAAATCCCGGTTTTTTGATAGGCTTGCGCGGGGATATAGATCCAACACGTAGAGGCCCTTTGGAGAAATTTGCTGTGTTGTACACCTGCTGCAACCCATTCACGGGCACAAATACATATCCGTAAACCGGTCCCAGCAGGCGCATAGAGACTATTGAGAAGGAATGGAAAAGACTAATGGGCTATGGTGATGGAGGATGGATGGATCAAAAATGGAACTATAGAAAAGAGGTCCGGACACCTGCCATAACAATGATTTCTCTTTGCTATCGAGGCAGGCGGTGACTTGCCGCCGACTAGATGGGCCCCCGTAAATGCCGTCACAAGAGACAGCCAGGGGCAACACCGGTGTAGGCGGCTCAGGAGTGTAGAGAGGTGTACACCGCTTTCTGCGCAGTGGCTTGACAGCCGCTGCACCAACTCGCGACTTATGCAAATTTACACTTCCACCCCTGGAGCATATAGCTCTGACGACTCCTCTCTGGACGGCCAGTTAAGGCAAGCCAGAGCTGAGAGTCCTACGGGTCCCCTTGGGGTTCCACTCCGACCGACGAAGACACGCCGGAGGCGGGGACCCTGACCGACTTTCGGGAGCACTCGGGTCCGTGGGGTCGTTACTCCCCAACAGCTCGCCACAAGCTGCCCTGCGGCCTTATTATTATTATTATTATTTTATTTTAGACAGGCAGCTAAAGCTGGTACGTCTAAATCATAGTTCACATAACACGATTTCACTGTTTGGATAGTTTATCAAGTCTATTTTTGAACTGATTAACACTGGTAGAGTTCACAACTTCAGAGGGTAATTTGTTCCAAGCTTGTACTATTCTGTTTGCAATGAAGTTTTTTCCTATATTTGTTTTGTGCTTTGTTGTTACTAGTTTCAGGTTGTGTCCTCTTGTGCGCGTGTTTGAGTTTCGTTTGAACAGGTCGTTTAGTTCAGGACAGTCGTAGTATCCGTGAATGATTTTGAAAGTCTCGATCAAGTCTCCTCGTTCCCGCCTCTTTTGCAGTGTTGTCAAGCCCAACTTAACTAATCTTTCTTCATAAGAGAGAGACTTCAGCTGTGCGGGAATTTTAGTAAATCTACGTTGTACTCGCTCAATTAAGTCTATGTCCTTCCTGAAGTACGGATTCCACACCTGAAAACCATACTCCAGAATAGGTCTTATGTAGCTTTTAAATATCTTTAGCATCGTTTCAGGGGTGAGGGTACGAAAAGCCCTTCTAATAATGTAGACTATAGAGTTAGCCTTCTTTACCATCTGTGAAATATGAGGTTCCCACTTGAGGTCGTTAGACATAGTAACTCCCAGGTCCTGTTGAGTTGCTGTTTTTGTCAACTGTACATTATTTAAGGTGTAGGGCAAACTTGGATTCTTCTTGTGCATGTGCAGAACTGTGCATTTTGTTTCATTAAGGTTAATAAGCCAAGTAAGACACCAGTCCCTAATTCTGTCCAGGTCTAACTGTAGTCTATTGTGGTCTATCAGTGGGTCAACAAACAGCTTGGAGTCATCCGCAAAAAAGCTGAAGTTTGACTCAATGGTGGTTTGTAAGTCGGTCACAAATATGCTGAACAAGGTGGTTGAGATCACTGATCCTTGCGGGACACCACTCCAGACATTAAATTCATCCGATACACTATCAGCTATTCGTACCCTGAATTTTCTATCCTTTAGGAATGACTCTATCCACAGTAGGAGCTTTCCTCTTATGCCAAAGTGTTCCAATTTGGCCAGGAGTCTGCGATGCGGCACTCTGTCAAAGGCTTTTTCATAGTCCAAGTATACCACATCGATTGGTTCTGCTTTATCCAGATGATGAGACCAAATCTTGACACATGCTAATAGATTTGTGACAGTGGATCTCCTCTTCATAAAGCCATGTTGCTGATCCACGATGATGTGATTTCTATCTAAGAATCGTCGTATTTCGTCGTTTATAATCGCTTCCATTAGCTTCACGGCAAGACAAGTCAAACTGATTGGTCTGTAGTTATTGGGGTTGAGCTTGTCTCCCTTTTTGTAGATAGGCGTCACTATAGCATTCCTCCATTTCTGCGGCACGGTTGAAGTGTTAAATGATTCTTTCATTATATGCATCAGTGGTGGCAGAATAGCCTTACATTTCTTTAAAAGGATCGCTGGAATCCCGTCAGGGCCCATGGAAGTGTCTTCTCTTAGCTTCTTCACTTTGTTCCAAATTCTATCTTCTGTAATAGTAATATCACATAAAGATTCCTGAATACGAGGACATGCAACGAGAGGTACGGGTTCGGTTGACTCCTTAACATAGTTATTTTCGAAGCATTTGGCGAGAACATTTGCAACGTCGACCTCACTTGTAACAACAGTGTTATTAAATCTTGTCAACAGTGTTATTTAGGTCAAATATTGGGTCATTATCTATGAAATTGGCGTTTTTGGTCAATAGCAGAGTTGGGCATTATCTAGATAATTAGTTATCTAGATATTATTTTAAATAAAATAATCTCAAATAAATTTATTTGAAGATAATTCAATTGCAAATATTTTAGTTGTCAACTCTTTTATTTAGATAAATTATCTAGATGAAGATAACGGGCCTTGTTTGTTCTTGAAGTAAGCTCAGATAAAACATCAGGTCAAACCGTCACTGTGACATTGCTCATTAAAGTAAACTTAAGAAAAGACAATTCATCTTTTATTTCAACGTCAAATAAATTATTTACATAAACGTTGATTCATCCAGATAAATTCAAAATAACAAATGAAGGATTATTTAGTTATTTCAATGAAAGATGATTTAGTTATTGATCCGGTTATTTGTAAAAAGATAATTTTTGCCCAACTCTGGTCAATAGGCTTTAGTAGGTCCCTAATTTTATTATGTAAAGAGCAGCATTTTTTTTTGTTTTTGTTTTCAACAGTGCACTGTGTAACAAAGGTTTTTTCTCATTTACAATATTGTTGTTTTTTTCTC
>JALPQI010009085.1:0-44654 GCA_025490895.1 Thaumatotibia leucotreta
GTTTTACAACCTGTTCTAATTTCCATATACGGCAATTATTTTCTGCAATCCTTTCTTGGTCCAAATCTTCGCATGTAAACTGTTTGAAAGCAGTTCCCTTACCTGATTATTATTTCTAAAACCCTTCGACCCTTCTTAATCCGGTTGAAGTCACAAAAAATATACATATACATGTATATAAATATATGAATTTGAGGGTAGCCGCGAGCCGCGACCTCCTTATCAACAGGCTCGTAGATTAAAAACACTGATTTAGAATAATTGCTGTGGGATAAGTTTTATATTCATATGCTAATTTATATTGAAAGTATAAAGTTCCTGTCTAAATATTGGTGAAATATAAATGTACTATTTACCTAACGGTATCATCAGAAACAACACAGTAGGGGATTGGATAATAAATATCATAAATTATTTATGTACCTATCACCAAAATATTTTGTGCTTTTATTTATTGTAAAAAATATATTACATAAATTTGGTTTTCCGAATAAAATTTGGATTGGCAGTCCGGGCCCTATGTATTTGAAGATGGTATATTTGCATACTCGCTATGGTAGTAAAATTATGTCAGGATTTTATATTTTGAAGTTGTATTAAATTTCACTGGTACATATGCTATTTCATAACCAAGGATCGGACAAACGCCCGTCATTCTGAAAACATAACCCTGTTCCGTACAATAGAGACTTCCTTATCTTATGATGTTAACATATTTTTTTAATAACAATAACATAAACTATTTATTTAGAGATCCCAACTCTTTCTTACTTGTACACATCATGATTGTAATGAATATGCGATTTAGAATTTTTGATATTTAATTATTATTAGTGGCCAATGGCATAAATTCTTAATCGTGATGTGTACAAACAGCAACACTCCTAACGGATCATTAAAGACAGAGCAGAGAGAAAATGAAAGAGATAAATATAGTTATATTATGTCAACTTCAAATTAAATAATACACAGGAATGTTGATCGTTCGCACTGTTCGCAACTTGGTCGAATAATACAAATCGGGTTCCGAAATCTTACGAGACTAGTATCACGACTTCGGCCGAACTCTGCTGACCAATGGGGCGAGCATTGCTACGGTTAACCAATGATCGCTCACGGTTTCTTCAGAAGGTGACATTACCATGGTTACGTAATAACAAAAACGTTTAACCAATGATTGATTACGAATTTTCCGGAAGCTGACGTTACTATAGTTACGTTATAATATATAACATCCGCTTTAGTCCTGGAGACGTCAATCTAACTTCAGAGCCGGTAATTTGACTGCTAAGCTGCTATGTAGAAATTTTCGTTCATTTTCCTTTCAACGGCTGTCACTGTCAGATATTTTTTCAAAGTTAGAATTTCAGCCAGAAACTATCAAGTCTCTATTAAACATTTGTATGGCTATTGGCTACTGACAGATTAAAGGATTATAGGTAGACTGTCAAACGTCTATCTACCATATTTCCACAAAGGTTACATAAGTATTCAACTAACGTCAACTAAGAGATGTGATGAATTATAATAAAGACAGCAATAACATTTGTCTCTGTCAATGAAAAAATATCCTCGTAAGGCCCACCATACTATTTTCTTTAAATCTTATTTTGAACCTTGCCTTGTAAGGAATAGTGGTGAACTTCGTTTGTTTGAGAAAACGACGAAACAAAGTAAATGCGACTTTATTAAGTTTATAAAAGGTTTAAATTTCATTGAATTGGAGTGTACATTGTAATGTACATTGGGCCTTACAAGGATATACATAATGGGTATGTGTATCACGAGTGTATCACTCTCCCTTCTTCAACCGGTCTGTTATGAATGTCTCCCGTGTAACCACATTTTGGTCCAACCAACTTGGCAGTAAGAAAAGGCGGCAAATTCAAATTTTGTATATTTGGCTTACGTAAAGTATTCAAC
This sequence comes from Thaumatotibia leucotreta, assembly GCA_025490895.1. Classification (NCBI taxonomy): domain Eukaryota; kingdom Metazoa; phylum Arthropoda; class Insecta; order Lepidoptera; family Tortricidae; genus Thaumatotibia; species Thaumatotibia leucotreta. The sequence continues at coordinate 1,924 of JALPQI010009085.1, forward strand.
TAACGTCAACTAAGAGATGTGATGAATTATAATAAAGACAGCAATAGCATTTGTCTCTGTCAATGAAAAAAATAATTTAAAATTGCCCGATAACATAGCTATTTGTAAAAATATCTTGATTTGGAGAAATACCTTGCCTCGTCAGATAAATGAATCCGATGAATGAAATCCGATTTGAAGAAACCGTAATTAAATTACTAAACGGTTTTAGACAAATCTATGAAGAACTGTCGTTATCCAGTTTCCACAAGGAACAACGACATCTAGCGTCTAATCATGGCCGATAGCTAATTCTTAATTTTCGTAGACGAAGGAATTTTTTATTATGTCAACTACTTAGTTTTCAAATACTGAAATTTTGACGCAACAAAGATTCGATGACATATCATCGGGGACCATCGGAAATGTCGCGATCGTGCCTACTAATGAAAAATACCGAACCCATAATATTACACGACCAAATTGCATCCTTTGCCAAGTGGCTCAACATTCCTATGTAACTGACACGTGACTGTAAGTGTGATTCTCTTTCATGCAATATTTCCAATTTCTGAAGTGTATACCTAGCTGTGTTGCTGTTTGTACAAGTAAGAAGGAGTTGGGATGTCTTAAATAGATACTTTGTGATAGAGTTATTAAAAAATATCTTATACAATAAAATATGTCAACATCATAAGATAAGGAAGTCTCTACTATATGGAACAGGGTTATGTTTTCCAAATGACGGGCGTTTGTCCGATCCTTGTTCATAACCTAATTTTCTAGTTTCCGAGCTTTTGTATTAATTTATTTCTAATATTGTTTTCAGTTACCGCGACAGTTATTCATGAAATAAAACTATAGCAACTGATTAAATCACGTATTATATCCCGACGTTTATATAATTACATCCCGACGTTTCGAATCTTTTACAGCGTTCGTGTTGTACGGGGGACTGTGGGTGACTCGTTGACCACGAACGCTGTAGTTTTATTTCATGTTTTTAATTAATATTAGGGTACATACATAAAGTTACCAACTGATTTCGCCCGAATAATTTGCATGCATGTGTACTAATGTTAATTGAGATGACAATTATAAATATCATTGTTTTTAGACCGACCCAAGCAGCAATAAACGACAGGTGTACAAGTATGTTTGTATGTCGGATAGCTTTCAATCTGTGTTCATAATTACAATATTGCATTAATGAATGTTTTTGCATCCAGATGTGTTAAACCGAGTTTTATTCACGTACGTAGGCTTGCCAGTTTATTAACACCTTCGCTACGTTAACGGTTAATTGCGACGTAAACTAATTGCCGTAGCGAAAGTGTTCTGTTTACTTATTACGAGTATTATAAGTTTTTCCTTGCTTGATTACAATGACAGGTGTCATCTATTTACTATATTGTTTATCGCCTGCGAATATAAACTGAATTCTTCCGCAATGAAGCAAAACCAATTTGGCAAGTCATGTTACTAGTAACCTAGAACATATAAACATTATAAACTAGAAGGAAGGATATGAACATTGTAGTTGGATGATCGCTCTCATTATAATAATGTAAGTATCTTCAGAATGCATCTCGGCGAACTAACGAAGTGAAATTGTTTAAGAAAAACAAAATTTTATTGTATTTTTGTACTGTTCTAGTAAAACATATTCTAGTTTGTGTAAAATATTTTTGTTAAATAATTTTATTGATTTATTAAGCTTTCGAATTGTACTAATTGTACGGACAATATAAAATAAAGTATAATAATATGAGCAAAAACGGAACTGAGATTAAAATAAAGAAACATTGTTCTCTAAAATTGCTGCAGTTTCTATCAGTTTCTTCATCTACCTAAGAAGCCTGCCGGTTGCCAGATCAATCAACAGAGTAGCAAGAGGAAAATGAATAGGTCTCTAGGATCATCCATTAATTACGTCTCACCAATTTCATGATTTTTTGACCCCACGCTCCCCCCTTGTCACACTTAACTACACCCTCCCCCCTTAGTGTGACGTCACATTTAGATTTTTAGTTTAGGAAGGTAAAAATTACAACATCACTTTGAAACGAACTTTTTGTTAAGATTGCTTAAAATTATTTCTAAAATTTATATATTATATTTTCTAGTAAACGAAAAGAAAATCAACAATAAAAAAAAACAAAACTTATTCTTCCTCCGCTCCGTCCAAGGATTTTGGATCCTTTCATGTTCATGTATGTGAGGAATGTGAGGTCACAAACATGAGATTCCTCCCACCCCCATGTCACGATATGTCACATTTTGTGGACCCCCTCCCTCCCCCTTAAGGTGTGATGTAATTAATGGATGATCCCTCTCTCTCTATACATATACCAACTTACCGTCCTACACAGCCGATCACGATCATAACTCGTTATTTTCGCAGTTATGATCTTAAACTCTATTAATAACGAATTAGAGTTCAAATCTAAACATTTTTTTTGCTGGCTGTAATGGGTTAATTTCTTTGATGAGAATTCAATTTCTTTTCATGAATGAAAATATACTTGCCGCCTGGCTCACTTACCTATTCTACCTAAAAACCATGAGCTAATGGACATCTGTTTTGGTGAGTAGGTTTATTATAATTAAAGGTGTGTTGAGGAGGATTAAGTAAAAACGGAAATATAATTCATATAGATACATATATTTTGTCGCCTATGAACAACCAAATAAAATGCGTATAAAAACTTTTACTTGTCACTTTTGCCCCAACCCAAGAATCCCTTCACCAGGCCCGTGATACCAGCGCCCTGTTTCTTGCTGTCAGCCGCACCAGTCTTGTCGTCCAAGTTCGGGAACTCTATGAAGTTACACGCCAGGTCGAAGAACAACGGCTTGCACGGAATCGCTTCCATCGGTGGAGGCATCTTGAAGATGTTCGGATTCTTGGTCAAGACTTGAGTGTCCTCGCGGTACTCGTCCAAGCGATCCACTAGAGGCTTCTTATCTTTGTACGGTTTGCCGCTAGAAGTGAATTTCTCTTCATCCTCGTCATCGTCTTCGAGCACGGAGTCTGCGTGTACTTCAAATTTGCAACTTTCGATGTCTTTCTTTAAGGTTTCCAGCTTCTCTCGCAATTGTTTGTCGTCTAGTTTGCTAGCGATAGATTCGACTGTATAGGTGCTGCAGCGTTCGAGCATGGCCAGCGCTTCCCGGAAACGCCTCAGGCCGGTCAGCACCTGAGCGATATAATAGCATCGGAAGGCCTTGTAAGCCTTCATCTGGGTTTCAATTTCCTGCTGATAAGCCGCGTCAGTTTCGAAGCCAGGGAGTTGTTGGAGCTCGTTGAAGTTTTGGAGAATGATCTCATAAAGCCGGGTTAAATCTTGAGGACGGACTTTCTTCCCGTCTATCTGAGTGTTGTTCTTGCGCGCCGTCTCCGCCTGTTGGACTAGCAAGTTGTTCCGCTCGATGGTGCGCATCAAGCGGAGATACATGAGATAGGAGAGAAGATAGTAGATGCCGGATTGGGTGGCTTCGGTGGTTTTGAGTTTGGGGTCGTTTTTGATCTCGTCCTTGACGGCGGAGATGGCGTCCTTGACATCGATGAGTATGTTGTCGAGGATGTCGATGCGGGCCTGGGTGGTGGGCGCGGCGGCGGCGGACTTGTCGAGGTCCTGCAGCGTGATGAGGAAGAGACGCGCCTTCTCGGGCCGCACCGTCACGCGGCGCCCGCGCCACTCCACTTCGTGCATCACGCCAGATCGGGATTCTCTGTGACGCAAAGTTAAAGTATTAGGACACGTGAGAGATGAAGTTTTTCGTGGCTGTATACTTGTATAGGCCAATGCGGGATCGGCACATCCGGTTGCAAAACTGGGAGGTAAAACTACTGCGTGGCTAATATAAGGGTGAAGAGTAATAATATACGGATATAAGTCGACTATTTATTACAATGAAAACATCGACAGACTGGCTAGTGCTCAGTGTATACAGGGTGAAGCATGGGTCGTGAACAGTAATACGTTTTTCTCTATAAACAACAACAATTAAATGCCCCACAAGTTACTTAAAAATTGACAAGTTATTTTTTTTGTATTCTTTGGGTTTATGTTTTCGTATCTTTTGGCTTTAGGATATCCAAAAGAATTTTTAAGACAAATTAATGAAATAATTTAAATTACCTCTTCAAATTGAAGTAATAAATAACGGCATTTTTGTCATTACGTGTAAAATTAAATGATATTTATTACATTAAATAGCCGTTACCATTCCTGAAAAACACTTTAACACGTTCGACGCCGGTGACTTGCATATGTGACCGAAAAAACTGTACTCCTATGCCGGTGACACACATACGTGATCAAAGTAATCTTATTCTTATGCCACTAGCATTAATCAAGTTCTCACTCCCATGCCAGTGGGATAGAAATACGAACGTTTTTGACACAAGTCTGTGTCGACGGCATAGGAGTACAATCTTTTTGGTCACACATGCGTGTCACTGGCATAGGATTTCTATCAGATCATTTTAGTATAAGCACTTAGTGAAACAGTACCGGAAGCGAACGTGTTAAAAATTAGAAAAAGCCACAAAAAATACAAAAAAAATGACTGTTTCTAAGTAACTTGTGGGGCATTGTTCATTGTTTATAGAGTTAGACAAACGTATTCACGACGTCGGGACCATCGTAATCCTACTGAGTCAGTAGGTTCCCGAGTTTTGTACGAGGTCAGTAGTACTGACCGACAGTACCCGGCGATAAAGTTTGCACATCGGTCTTTGGAAAGAGACAAATAATATTGCATAAACGTCACATATGTTAGAGAGGGACAAAGCTCTATAAAGCCGAATCTCTTTCCAGAGACCGATGTGCAAACTTTATCACCAGGTACTGTAATTGACCTATGCAGCTATGTGCCTGTGCAAGTAAAGTCTCATACTCATCATCATCACCAAAATCATTTTCTCTCTCGCCATGTCCATGGCAAATCTTCCTTAAACATGCTCTCAACACCGTCCCCAAATGACGGTGCAACGACCGTCCCACCCGTTGTGGGATGCGACCCGGCCACAGCTGCAGTAGCGGAAACGCGGGAGCAGCCACACATACTCCAGGAGGAGTATCGTTTGTGTATTCATTCAGTCTCATACTCACTTAGCTTGAGCCATCAGCGTGTCCAAATTCTCGATAAGTCCCTGTCCGCGCATGGCGACGAGATCACCCGCCGCTGATTGGTCGCCGATGTTGTACGCGCAGTAACGCAGGCTAGGCTTCAATTCCTCCACCTGTGGGTTCAACACGATATATTATATTATGGATTCTAGGCGTTTCATGCTGGCACCTAAATCGGCGACCGGAGTCATATTATCTTCCAGTCAAGTTTGATAATAAATAATAATAATAATAAATAAATAAATATCTTGGGACATCTTACACAAATCGACCTAGTCCCACGGTAAGCTCAATTAAGGCTTGTGATGTGGGTACCAGGCGACGATATATATAATAGATAGATACATATAGATACTTAAATACATAGACAGCCATGACCAAGGAACAAACATTTGTGATAAATAAATACACAAAGAATGCCCTCGCCGGGATTCGAACCCGGAACCTCCAGCTTCGTAGGCAGGGATAGTGATGTGCCGTTACCGTAAATTACGAGAACAAAGAGAACTATCGGGTAACTTTCTCGGTAAAGTTCTCCGGGCGGGTAATTATGGAGAAAGTGTTTTAAGTTATTACTTTTTTCATATTTTTTTCCAGAATAGTACTTAATTTAGTAATAATAATCTGACCTGAAAATTACATAAACATGTGACTAGTGGAACTAGTTTATTACCAAAATTACGGTAAATTACCGGCGTAAATTACGGAGAACGTTCTCCGCGAATTTTCTCCAGAGAATTTTTACAACGCAAAATGGTATTTTTTTGTTATATAAATTAAACATTTTGATAAAATGGGCAATAATGGTTCATAATAATGCTTGCGGTATATGTATACATAAAATAAAATTAAAAACAGCGTTTTTCGTATGAATAAAATAATTAAATTCCACGAAATCATTAAGAAACAGAATACTTACCGTGAAATTATATCTTGCAAGTTTCTTAAATAATTTGTTACATAAAAAAATAACAAGGACAATAAAAAAACATTATAATTAAATGGTTTTTATACATTTACTATGGAAAATAAGGGAAACTTTAATTATAATGTCTGTCACGCAATTTTTTCCTCCCATGCTAAATGACAATAAAACTGTATCATCATCATCATCTTGGCCATAAGACGTCCACTGCTGAACATAAGCCTCCCCTCTGGACCTCCACATGTACCGGTTAGATGCGACCTGCATACGGTAAAGTCGTCTGTCCATCTTGTGGGTGGACGTCCTACGCTGCGTTTGCCTAGCCGTGGTGGAGACCACTTCGCGCACTTTTCGCTCTGCGTGCAATGTGGCCTGCCCATTGCCACTTCAGCTTGCTAATTCGGAGGGCTATGTCAGTCAGTAACTTTAGTTCGCCTACAGATCTCCTCATTTCTGATTCGATCATGCAGAGAAACTCCGAGCATAGCCCTCTCCATAGCGACGTTGAGTTTAGAGATGAGGCCGATGGTGAAGGACCACGTTTCGGCGCTGTAAGTCATAACTGGTAACACACATTGATTATAGACTTTCGTCTTAAGGCACTGAGGTACCTATGTCGGACGAAAAGACATCGCGTAGTTTTCTGAACGCTGCCCAACCGAGTTGGATTCGGCGGTTGACCTCTTTCTGGAAGTTGGGCCTACCTAATTGGACTACTTGTCCTAGGTAGATGTAAGAGTCAACAACTTCGAATGTGAGTGATGTTTTCGCTGTTCACATTGATGCCAAGTCCTTGCCATTCCAGGAGCTTAAAGGCATCTTACATTGCGGCAGTAAACAGTTTCGGAGATATAACATCGCCCTGCCTTACGCCTCTTTGCAACGGAATTGTCTTCATAGTCTGCTCCTGTACTCGGACCAACATTGTGGCGTTACTATTCAAACACTTCAACACTTCGATGTACCAATAGTCAATGTGGCATCGCTGAAGAGACTCGAGCACTGCCCATATTTCTACCGAATCGAAAGCTTTCTCATAGTCCACAAACGCTAAGCATAATGGCAAGTTATACTCCTCGGTCTTCTGTATAATTTGCCGCAGCGTATGTATGTGGTCTATGGTACTATAGCCTTTTCGGAATCCAGCTTGTTCGGAAGGCTGGAAGTCATCAAGTCAAAACTGTATGAAAACATTATTAGCAACATGAATAAACAGTAATATCAATCAAAATTAAATTTCACTTTTTTCCCATAGTAAATGTAGGAAAACAGTTTTCTTTAAAAAAATTTTGCAGTAAGTTGTCTCTTTAAAATTATTGGTACTAGGATAGGATTATTGGATAGGAATAGAAACGATTTTTTTTTTTTTTCATAAATTTGTATGCGAATTTTAATTCTTAATTTGCGGCATTTCTTCGGCTTCTGATCCTGAACAGAAACAGGATCATTTTCAGTGCTTTGCCTAAAATACTCTAGCACTTTACTCTTGGCCTCATTGTTGAAATATCACTAACAGTTGTGTTGACAGCACGTCGCTTCAATATGAACTGACTGAATTCAGCATTATAATTGAATAAAATTTACACCCTATTCCCAGATAATTCTTAGAAAAGGGTATCACAGGCTCATAATCACAATTGCCTATTTTAAATCCTAGGTAATTGAATACTCAGCTACCGATAACAAAACCTTTGGTAAAGCCGCTTACCGCTTACGGGTCAAGTAAGGGGTTTATACGAGTACCTATTTTACCTGCTTGAACGTCAAAATCACCTATAAAACCCTGTCATTAGTAAAATAGCATTATGATACTTAAATGTACAGTCGAAGACAAAATAAGGGGTATACAAAAACGTTCAAAAATATGTCCCAGTGCACTCTAATTCTGTGTAATAAGAACGTCGTAGCATATTTATGAACGGATTCTTTCGATACTTATTTTTGCACTTGACTGTACCACATAAAGTAATATAAAATACGATGCAGACAAAATATTCATATGCCAATTGCATAGAAAAAAAATACTATGGGAGAAAGTTACCGTAATTCTCGGTAATTTACGGTAAAGTTCTCCAATGAGAATTACGGAAAGTGTGAAATTACCCGACGGCACATCACTAGGCAGGGATAAATATGATACGTAAAGATATCTAATGCAGTCTCTCCTTGTAGCGGTTGCTTGTTACCTAATACACAATAGCAATACATACGCTAGCCAAACATAGTAGATTTTTTTCTCTCATGTCAGACGATTCGAAAGTGCTTATTAATAAGCTTACTTGAATAAAGAATAGTTTGACTTGACTTTGACTTTGACTTGAGCCCATCCGTGTATGGTTATTTCCTGATATATTTAACTGTAGAGTTAGGAACTCGAGGCTAAACATTTTGTCTATAACAGACGAAGAACGATAGTAAGAATAAATCGGAACTATGCAATTGGCCATTTAATTTAGATAGAAGTTGAGGATAAATCTTCTAGCTTCCAGCTGAATGGCAGCATCGCATACACCAGGGTTCGGTTCGGATGCCCGATTTTTCTCCATATAAAAAACGGTTCTAATTTCGTTCTTTTTCGTTCTTGGGTATATACATTCTTTAAATATTTATCTAACGGGTTACTCACGTAATTTAAGTCGATAATTGCTCGACATGTTTAGATCCATTTAGAAGATCCTCATCATGGAGTATCCGCGACCACATATACATTCTTTATCCATGGACTAAGGGATCATCCATTAATTACGTCACACCAATTTTATAATTTTTTGACCCCTCCCTCCCCCCTTGTCACACTTCGTCACAATTAACTACACCCTCCCCCCTTAGTGTGATGTCACATGTAGATTTTTAGTTTAAGAAGGTAAAAATTACAACTTCACTTTTTAAGTAACTTTTTATTAGGATTGCTTAAAATGATTCGTAGAATTAACGTAGAGAAAATTTACCTATTCTTCCTCCGTCCAAGGTTCCTCTTTTATGTTCACGTATTCATGTAAGTGAGGATTGTGACGTCACAAACATAGAACTCCTCTCTCCCCCCTGTCACGACTTGTCACATTTTGTGGACCCCCTCCCTCCCCCTTGAGGTGTGACGTAATTAATGGATGAACCATAATTAAAAACTACGAGTAAGACTGTTGTTAATTAAATAAAATATTGAGTCCTATATAAAGAGTTTAAAATATTGGGCTACGTCAAGGTTTTTTTTAAAAACCGATCCCTGGCATACGACAGTTCCAACGCCCGTCTTAAGGAGGAAAATATCCTCAATCTCACAACTGCTACAGCCACACTGGAACCATACCTTCTGTTTGTACACAAGCCGTTCCTCCTCATTGAGCGCGGCGCACAGCTTTTCCAAGACAAGTTGCGCGCGTTGCAGGCTCTCTGCCGCGCCGCGCCATTGCTGCAGTTCTACCAGAAGCACTCCACTGAGCCAGGCTGCGTAGGCGCCGGCCTCCAGTTGCGTGCGGGCGTCGCATACGCCGCTCTGTCGATGGGAAACAAACATGGGTGAAAAAAAGACGGTAAGAATATGATGGGATTGATGGGTCTCTCTAAAATGCATATGTGACTGTTTTTGCGATAGATTCTATTGCTATGTAAAATAAGAGCGATGACATGGTACGGTAAACATGTCAGCGGTTAACCGTATGGTTTTGTAATAGAGGTTAGACGTGAACAGATAAGGGGCAAGAGCAGTGAACGTGAGTGTTAATATCTTATAGTTTCGCTATGTCCGTCAGTAATTAAATATAATTTTACTGCCCTTTTCACAATTAAATAAATATCTAAATAAATATCTTGGGAGATCTTACACAAATCAACCTAGTCCCACGGTAAGCTCAATTAAGGCTTGTGTTGTGGGTACCAGGCGACGATATATATAATAGATAGATACGTATAGATACTTAGATACATACACAGCCATGACCAAGGAACAAACATTTGTGATAAATAAATACACAAAGAATGCCCTCGCCGGGATTCGAACCCGGAACCTCCAGCTTCGTAGGCAGGGTCACTACCAACTAGGCTACAGAGGCTGACACAATTTCCGGATAAATATATCATCATCATTCATCATTCATTTTATCAGCCGAAAGATGTCCACTGCTGAACATAGGCCTCCCCCAAAGATTGCCACAATGACCGGTCCTGTGCCAGTGCCACCATATAAAAGATTTTGTCCAGGCATATAAAAGAAAAGGACACCTAACATTTTTCTAACATATTTTTGGATGGTGAAACAGGCCCATAACCTTTTGACCGCCACAGTCGTCCATAGACGACAACGGAAAATCGAGACTACGACGCCAATGACGGCATTGGCCGACAGCTACGCCAATGCAGTAGGATCTTATGCGGGACGCCGTAAAGTTCAATTTCGCTTAAAAATCACGATTGCCTGGCGTCAGATGATGAATTGATGACTGATGACAATCGACATGATCATGTATGTCACAACATGGGTCAAAATTATTTTCGTTGTCTTATTTTGTGTCCCTAAAAAGCCTGACACAGTTGTGATTTTTGTATGAGATGATGTTTTGTTTCCAATTTTTGATGCATGGATTAAAATCTAGAGTGAAAATGAAATACAAGTGCACAGGATTTTTTTATATACTAAGTCGAAATAGCAACTAAAAGCGAGACAGAGTGCTATGAAACAAGACAACGAAAAGAATTTTGACCCACATATCATTTCGCTTCTTGGCTCTAGGTTAATCTTGTTTTAGCAGTTACCTCACACAACTGCAGCAGCGTCTGCGAGTGAGCATAGGCCTTCTTCAGCCTGGAAACCAGATGGAACTTCTTCCTCGGCTCGGTGTTTGCTTCCTGGCGAAGCTGCATGGCGTGCGCCCAGGCCCGCTCGGCCTGCAGCAGCGGCACGCATAGCAGCCGCGGCTCGGCCTTCGGGCCTGACACGTGGGCTGTCGTTACGTCACGCCGTCGGTAGTGGCGACGGTCACCCTGACCAAAGATTGATTAATATGGTACAAAGAATCTTAAAGCTCCGTCAAACGCTCGCGATTTGAGAAGAGCGGCGTGTGCGTGACGTGATGAGAGCGGGATGACGCTTTGCGATGCGTGCGTGTCCCAGCGTTGATAGGGCGCCACACTAACGCCACGCTCTCAAAACGCGTGTTTAACCGAGACTCTAAGAAAAATTCATGCCGATTTTAATCTGACCCTATACCTACACCTATCGCGTGTGTTTACGAGGGATTTCAAGTGCCATTATCAGGATGCCATTTAAAACATCTGAGGAGCGAAGGCTACATGTGTCCTATTAACCTTTTGGACGCCAATGACTGATATATCGGCACTGCAGTTTTAACGCGTAGACGTAGACTGATAGTTAAATCGTGATCCACGGGCAATATAGACCTACACGCAGATGTGCAAAGTTAAAATTAAGTTCTGACACTTTAAAGGTTAATAAAAGTTACGATTACTTCACGAGCGGCATTCCATTTCTAATCTATAATAAATAATACATATAAAGAAATTTGGGAATCCATTTCACAAGTGCTGTTGTCATTCTCCCTATCAGAAACTCCCCCCTTAAAATCTTTTGAGTTTTCAAGAGGGAAAGTTTTAAGAATGGCAATAAGGGTTTAAGTTAGTAAAGGTGCATTCAGCCCAAACGAGCATTCGCTATTCTATCCCCCACTCTACGAAATCAACGAATCACGTTTTGTGTAACGATCGAATTTCGTAGAGTAGGGCGTTAGAATAGCGAATGCTCGTTTGGTTTGAATGCACCTTAATAGAACAAAAATTGTGTTCTAAAAGTGCATGATTATGAAATAATGCAAGTTATAAGTTTTGTTTACATTTCTTTTAGATTTTACTGGCAAATGGTACATATAGATGGGTTGTAGTAACCTTATGCAATAACAGTTTTCAAGCAATTCATATTGGATAAATCCATGTTACATACTTAGCGATGAAAATGTTGTCACTCCTTTCCACCTGTTTCAATTGATTTTTCCTCGGTGACATCGCGTTCTCCTCGTATAAGTGAAAAATAGACCTAATTCTCCGTGGTTTAGAGTTGAAAATTAAAGTGGAAAATTACATTTTTTTTTTAAATCCGGAAAAAAACAAGCTGTTTGGAAAGAAACAGGATTTAATCCGGAAATACAATCTTTTCTGTACAATGGGTTGTGCTCTGAAGAACTGTTCGACATGATGCCAACGTCCACTTTTCATCATCGCACCGCTCGCCACCGACTCATCCTCACACCTTGCAACCTAAATGGTCGCACACCGTGCGGTTTCAGAGGAACTTCCTCCCGCGGACAGTGTGTCTGTGGAATGAGCTCCCTGCCAAGGTTTTCCCGTTGGACTACAGTATGGGGTTCTTCAAAAGAGGAGTGTACAAGTTCTTATTGGGTCGGCAACGCGCATGTGACACCCCTGGGGTTGCAGGCGCCCATAGGCTACGGTGACTGCTTTCCATCAGGCGGGCCGTATGCTTGTTTACCACCGACATGGTATAAAAAAAAAAAAAAAAATTCAACGCTATACATATACATACTTGAGGTATTTTGAGCACTTTCCTGAGGCGGCGGATGCGGCGCGAGCAATACCCGCGGTAGCGCTGGTAGTCGCCGTGCCGCAGCCCATGTTGCTGCTGGGCGTCCTTCGTCAGCCGGAAAACTGGGCTGGTTATGGAAATCATCAAGCATCCTATCCATCGTTAGCACCTAACTGATATTTTTTAAGTTAATGTGTCAAGTCACATGTAACTTTTTTCTTAAGCTTTAATTTTACTACTTTGGAGTGTACAATGTGTTAATAAGGTCAAACTTTATATAGGTTTATATAGTTATAATAATAATAATAAATAATAAATAAATATCTTAGGACATCTTACACAAATCGACCTAGTCCCACGGTAAGCTCAATTAAGGCTTGTGATGTGGGTACCAGGCGACGATATACATAATAGATAGATACATATAGATACTTAAATACATAGACAACCATGACCAAGGAACAAATATTTGTGATAAATAAATACACAAAGAATGCCCTCGCCGGGATTCGAACCCGGAACCTCCAGCTTCGTATGCAGGGTCACTACCAACTAGGCTACGAAGGCTGACGTTAGATTGATAAAGATAATTCTAATATATCAACGACAACAACATATAAGGTGCAATCTGCAGTTGTTTTGTCATCGTAGGATAGCACTTTGTACGTTGTTTGTAGGGTTGAATCTGCTATGAAAAGAAAATCGCAGGTTATACCTTATACCTACATTGTTGTCATTTCGACAACAACATTAATAATAATATGTTTTTATCTTATTTTTATAATTTATGTATCATTTTGTTCTACCACTCCTCAAATCACCCTATTGTGACGTCACTGCCACAACAATCCGGGGTCTAATTATTACACAAACATTACTACATATTGGCACACATTTTACCTGAAGTTCAGTATACAGGCCCATTTATTATTATCATGCTATTACATCTTGGTGCACTTGTTAATTTATTTATAAATATATTTCATAAAATTATTTACAGCATAACAATGCAGCTGAAGCCTGTTTGATGTGTAAGTTATTGCTAAGATGTTTAGCAAGCAAATACAAATAACTTAGCACTATGAGCCAAGTAAAAATATATTTCTGATTTCCATTAATCTTTTGAAACATTAAATGTGTATTTATAACTAAAGATATTCAATAAGGTGACATGGCATAGATATCATAACAATCGTTTAGTTTAGTTTAATTAACATATTTCCAGTTTTATCCTAAGAACTTATACCACTGGCATACATTTATAATTTACATTAATTTTATTCATAGATCGAATAATATTATTGGGAATCTCATTCAATAAATGCGACAAATACGACGCTTATCTTTTTATCTTAAAAAGATTCGTGTTGCCTTCAATCTGTGAGGGACATTGGTTAGTTTGCGAGAAAATTTAGATGAACTTACCGACCTTCAAATCGAACCATGTTAATCATTAGGTGTGGAACTCAAATACACGTATTTTATTCCGCAATCGCGTCTATGTCAGTCAAAATTGCTTTTATTTATGTAAAAAGGATACTTTCTAAAGTAAGAAGAATTGGTGGTTTTGCTTCTTCCTTCTCGGTTTCTTCAGTTCCTAAGGCCTTCGCATCTCCAGCTTCTCCTTCTAAAACTACCATAATTGTATAAAAATGAATAACAAGTTTTATCTACAAAATATCACTTGCACTTTTTGATGATAATTTTTCGGTGTTCGTGTACCCGTATCACCCCATTCGCACACGCAACGTCATACGTCAAATTTAATGTAAACGTCAATTGACAGATGGACGCGTTCAGAAATCATTATCATAGCATGCGTTCAGGTAAATTGAACGCAAGTATGATTAACAGATCGACGCGACCCGCTTTGTCTGAGGCTGCTCCAGCACAAGGATCCTCTTAATGGGACGAAACATTTCGAGCAATCATTGACTTAAATTACGTGACTAGCCCGCTTCGATAATAATTTTATAGATTTGAAGCTTACGTTATTCAAGTCGTAGAGTATATTGAATAATAGTGTAATTCAAGTCATAAATCTAAAATTTTTGGAGTCGCGAAGCCAAGGTAGGTCAAGTCAAAACTACTGGCATGATATACCTTTATGGACGCCTAGAGCACATTTTAAAAACTATATTACAGTAACCTTAATATTATCAAAGGTTTAATTTATTTATTTGCTTGTGCGAATGTTATATTGGCGCATGTGGCCATTGTGTGCAAATAGTACATTGTGTATTTAGGGCGGTAAGTAAGAATTTGCTTTACTTCACACGAGTTCATAATTCTTGTACCGCCCGGGGTACACACAATGTTTTTCATCACACCCGTGATGCAAAAAAGTAAATAAAACAATATATTTTCACAAAACTACTCTAAAATGGTCTAAATCAAGGATGACTTAATTTCATCATTTTCATAAAAGAAATCTCGGCGCGGCGCGCGGCGTGCGCCGGACCGCGCTAGTGCGACGTAATGTTGTATGAAAATCCTTAACGGCCAACTAGGACGTAATGACGCACCTACGGCGCGCATCACCGCAGCGTATTGGCGCACTTACCGAACAGGTGTGATGAAAAAGAATATAATCACTACATTGTGTGCATTTATAGAGGTGTCAGGTTGTAATGGGCTCTGACGGCCTGGCAACCTGTGCTTTGCTGCCAGATGCCTTCACTTTCCGCTCAAACTACAAATAAGGACTAGTACCTGGCGCTGTACCAATACTCGTCATCATAGCTTGAGTTGCCATTGATAACATAAAATCAACTATTAGGGCATTTAAACGATGATAAATGTATGTGCATTTGAACTTTGAGATAATTAGCTTAAAATTATTTGCATAATTTATGACAGGCTGACATTTATTAGGACTGCGTGTTGTGGTAATATTTTCAACGTCCCAATATGTAACATTCAAACTTGTACATACTGAGGTGCCATCTATTGGGACTACCGGCAAAAGCACCTGACACTTAATCGTACACTCTCCCAAAACACATGACAATACTTTATGAAGATTTAAATATGAGCAAAATATAGTGATTCTAATAAATATTTTCTGTCAATATGTTACGCACTGGTACTTCCACCTTAATTGACCAGCCGATAATAGGCAGAATATGGATAGAATAAAATAAATACAACAACATTGTTAGGCACAATTTACTCACATTTTATTACAAAATTAATGTTATAATATATATTAGATAATTAAACATTAACATAATCATCGTTAAAGCAATAAACCCAAGCACAAACATTAATTAAACATAATTAAAAATAACAGTCGTTTTGTTGCGTCATAATTCGATACAATTTAAAGCTTATATGTACGGAAGAGACAAAGCATGGCTTGTTGAGTGTCAACAAAGTATCGGCGCTGGTCAACCCTAGCGATGCCATAGTCAGGCTCTAGGGCCGGCAGAAGGACCGAGTTGTGGGAGAAACTGGCGGAAGGGTTAAATTTGGCTGGTGTGATGGGTTTGTGCTTATTGGCGTTATTCGCCATTCGCTTGACCCTATCGACGTTGCGTTTGATGGAATCCATCATTTTGTGGTTTTCTGGAGTGTGCAGGTACTCAGTCAAGTCCTAAAAAAGAAAGAAAATGTTTTTGTTAGAAGTGAATTTACGGTATACTCTTGGATCGTCTCGTTCGTTTTTCGTCACGTTCCTAAATTTGTCCGATTCTGCTTTCGTCACCTCTTTATTCGTCACGATCGTCGATGGTCTTTCTCATCTTCGGTCAAATTTGTTGTTCATCTTTGTCTTAATCCGTCTCGTTCTTAACTCGTCATAATTTTTTTCGGCATGTTCGCTGTTAAATCTATGTTATTCGTATATTTTCATAGTCTTAAGTCGGTACCAACTTAGAATATGACCAAATACGAAATGACAAAAAACGATTGAGTCGAAATAAGAAAAAGGTCAACAACTTATTATGGTCAAAGACGACAATGACTGCAGACTAACTAGACGAATGAAGATATGGGTGACGAAAGCAGAATCGGACAAATTTAGGAACGCGGCGAAAAACGAATGAGACGACCCAAGAGTATACCGAATTTACGTTCAGTATAGTAAGTTCTCTGATGGATACAATAGTATACAATTATAAATTATTATCAATCAATAGCGCTAAACATTGAAATTACGTTATTGCAGCGCGGTACATGAAATTCAGCTTAGGCTTGGTAAAGAAATCTCACGTCCTTACGTGAATCATTATGAAGACGTTCTATAGAAACGCGTCTTCTCCGGTGTCGTGTGCGAGCGCGACAACGCTATACAGGTATGTGAGGTATGTAGTTTTGTCACTGTCATACACACGAGTGCCGTGACAATTCGAGCCAAGTGGTAACCACTTTATACGACGTTAAAAATAAAATATTGAATTAATTCTTTACCTCCCTGACGCCATCGTATTTCGAAAACAGCCACAGGTAAGTAGACAAAATGAGGAACAGCTGAACCTCGCTAGTACTGAAGCGCCACATGTACTTCAGCAAAGGAGGTATGTGTTCACGCTGAAACAAAATACTTTTTTATTTGGGATGACCACATTGGATTCATGAGGGTTTTCGATAACGCACGCACATATTGGCTAGAAAGAGAGGCAAACAGCGAAATTGTAAATTGTAATTAAAGTTACAAGAAAAAACCACCAATTATCACCATAGCGGAGGGGGGTCCTCGGACTCCTCGGACAAATCACGTGTATTTTTTTGTTACTCTCTGCTGAACACAGCATTATAGCTAGTAAAAAAATCTATACCTTTTTTAAAAACACTTTTTAAATAAAACCAGATGTCAAACCCCGAACTGAGTTTGAAAACTTCGCAGAAATCACCTCGTATGTAGGTGGCAAAAAAGTGTTTTCCCATCACGTGTGCTTAAAAAAGTACGTAAATTCAAGTGTTATTAAAAGAGAACCAAGCCCTAAGACCGGGCCACGGCAAATACGTGAATGTCATACTCATATTAGATCGCACATGGCTTGCGCGGCGTGCACATCCAATCTTACTTTGGGGAAAGTTTCCATTTCGGAATATTCCCCATACTGTGTTGGGAAAGTTACCCAGAACGACTCATGACTTACTGCGTAGATCTTAGGTCCGGTGACGCGATACCGCGTGAGGTTCGCGAGCACGGAGGCGGCAGATTTCAGCACCTCCACGCTGGAGATGGAGCGGTTCATGACGGACATGTAGTTGTACACGCTGCGGACGACCTTCGGGGCCGTCTCGTTGTACATCATCGGGAACACCTCGGTCAGGAGTTCTGTGTACACGATGGATTTTTATTAAATGGTGTTTAAACTGAAATAGAATCATCATCATCAGCCTATCTCAGTCCACTGAAGGACGTAGGACTCTCCTATTAACTATGCGTATTGACGGGACAAAATAAAACTGACTGATATAAGGGCGAAAACTGGTGGGACATTCGTTTTCCCTACTTCGTAATGTGTGACCTGACCATGTCCATTTTAGTCTCATCACAGTGTACGTCACATCTGTCCCGGTTCACCCTGTTGTGGCATAATTCTTTTATAAGAGAACATGTCATGTCAGATCTTTTGGACAGATGTGACATACTCTGTGATGAGACTAAAATGGACATGGTCAGGTCACACATTACGAAGTAGGGAAAACGAATGAGCAAAAGATGTCACTGTGTGGTACCCTCGAGACGTCAAGGGAAGGCGAGGATGGCAAAGAAAACGATGGGAGAGCTATATGCTCTCCCAATCGCTGAACTGAAGTGGCAGTGGGCGGGGCACATTGCAAGTAGAACCGATGGCCGTTGGGGCGGCCACAAGCCGGAAGGCGCAGCGTGGGCAGGCCCCGCACTAGGTGGACTGATGACCTGGTGAAGGTCGCAGGAGTCCGCTGGATGCGGGTGGCGCAGGACCGATCATTGTGGCAATCTTTAGGGGAGGCCTATGTTCAGCAGTGGATGTCTTTCGGCTGATATAAATAAATATCTTGGGACATCTTACTCGACCTAGTCCCACGGTAAGCTCAATAAGGCTTGTGATGTGGGTACCAGTCAACGATATATACACGGTGTAACGTCAGCATTCCGAAAGATTTTAATGCTGGATTCCTGACCATATTTAGAGTCTTTAATGTTATATAAAATTTCCTGGATTCGGCTTGGTTTCAGAGATAATCAACCTTTTTTCGAAATAAGTTTTTCGACGTAACTCGTAATTTAACTTCTTTTGGATTACAATGCTACCACAATGTGTTCTAATATTACCACACCTTTTGCCTGACAATCAAAAATACGAATAGACTTGACGAAATAACCTCTGCCTAAAAAAACAATTGAAATAAATAATTTAAACAAATTGTTGTTATGATAAAAAGTACTGGAAATGTTAAAAAAGTATTCAAATCGGCCTAAAAAAAACAGAAAATAATTTTTTTTTGGTGGAATTGACATTAGGTCTCATAATATTTTTTGTTTATTTTGATGTCTAGAATGCATAGTTAAAATCTTTCGCAATGCTCGCGTAATACCGTGTATAATAGATAGATACATATAGATACTTAAATACATAGACAGCTATGACCAAGGAACAAATACTTGTGATAAATAAATACACAAATAATGCCCTTGCCGGGATTCGACCCCTTAACCTCTAGCTTCGTAGGCAGGGTCACTACCAACTAGGCTACGGAAGCCGACGGACTGATATGATAATATTACTCTGTCAACTCACCGAGAGAACGGAAGGCTATGATAACAGACTCCATGTCCGCAAAGTTGTTGAGCACATCCATGGCTTGGTCGTAGCGCTCCTCCAGCGTTTCCTGCGTGGAGTGCAGCGCGCCCTCGCGCCAGCGCCGCCGCAGCGCCACCACTCGAGGGTCGAGCATCGCCGAGCGGGTGCGGACTGAGTGGCCTCGGAATACCGCCTGATAATATTACTCTGTCAACTCACCGAGAGAACGGAAGGCTATGATAACAGACTCCATGTCCGCAAAGTTGTTGAGCACATCCATGGCTTGGTCGTAGCGCTCCTCCAGCGTTTCCTGCGTGGAGTGCAGCGCGCCCTCGCGCCAGCGCCGCCGCAGCGCCACCACTCGAGGGTCGAGCATCGCCGAGCGGGTGCGGACTGAGTGGCCTCGGAATACCGCCTGATAATATTACTCTGTCAACTCACCCAGAGAACGGAAGGCTATGATAACAGACTCCATGTCCGCAAAGTTGTTGAGCACATCCATGGCTTGGTCGTAGCGCTCCTCCAGCGTTTCCTGCGTGGAGTGCAGCGCGCCCTCGCGCCAGCGCCGCCGCAGCGCCACCACTCGAGGGTCGAGCATCGCCGAGCGGGTGCGGACTAAGTGGCCTCGGAATACCGCCTGATAAAACGGTTCAAAAATATAGCTAATCCCATAAAACTAACAAATTCAACCATACCAAAGAACGGTTCTCATTTCATTCTTCGGTACATACAAGGTGAAATTTTAATGGTTGTTTTCCGTTTAAGGGCTTGTTCAGTATCGTTTTCCAATCAGGTAAAAAAAGATAAAAATTGTTTCACGTGAAAAATATTTTAATTTTTTCTATGGGGCAGGTCTTTCAAATTAGCCGAAGCTCCATAGAAAATCAATATACAGTATGTATCACTTCGTAGAGCAAAGAAAGAAACCCATTAATTTTTAGATCATACTAAACAACTTTTACTATGGGGCCAAACCCGAATTCACGAAAAAAATTTTGACAGTTTCATACATTTCGATTGCGTAATCATGAACACGTTGTATGGGAGAGTAATTTTTTTTTTCGCGAATTCGAGTTTGGCCCCATAGTAAAAGTTGTTTAGTATGATCTAAATATTAATGGGTTTCTTTCTTTGCTCTACGAGGTGATACATACTGTATTTTTTAGAGATAAAAAATTCTTCTGCCTTTTTTCGTAACCAGAACACGATAATGAACATGCCCTTAAACCATTAGAATTTCACCTTGTATATAGCTTCTTTGTTAATGGATGAATTGAAAAATACGACGTTGTTAATTATATTAAATATTGGGCTATTTCGAGGTTTATCTCCCTGTTTGATTCTAATATTGTATACTTGGCTCTATGAATACTGTAAGAGTTTAATTAGCAAGGTAATAAGAATGTGTAGTCAATCGCTAACGCTCAGTTGCGTATCGTAGTTTTCTCCCCCTTATTAGTGCGACAAACAAATTTGCCTTTCGTTCACGATTGAGCGTTAGCTATTGGCATATTGGCTACGCACCCTGACTCTATGAGCACTGCAAGAGTTTAATTATCAAGGCAATAAAGAGTGCGTAGCCAAGCTGCCAATCGCTAACACTCAATAACGTATTGGAGTTTCCTGTGACAAAGACAGGTCCCTTTCATTAATTCCCGATTGAGCGTTAGCGATTTACAACTTGGCTACATGTGATTTGTCTTGTGTTACCTGAATCTTTGAAGCTGCCCAGTGCTGTCGCTGTTCCTCTCTAATTTTAAGTAAGTTTTCTCTCTTGAAAGATACTTGTTTCCTAACCAAATATCCTCTGATTACTGCTTGCAACTTGGTAATAATGATTCTCTTTTGTACAAATTCGGAATGCATCTGTTTTGTCAGAAGCTTTCCTCGCCATAACCTTTGAATGTATATTACATGTTTCCTATAATTAAGGTAACGAGATTGTACCAAATACCGTCTGAAATTGCTCTGTATACATATGGCTGCCGCTTCCCGTCTTTCTCTGAGGATTACTTGCAAGCGGTCTAAGTAACGCTTCCTGACAATAACGCGCTTTGCGAGTGCCTGCAGCTTGATAATTATCGATCTAATCCGAAGATATTGCTCCCTTGTGTTTCTCGCGTACCTATAAGATTTGTAAAACCTTTGAATTGTTACAGCGGCATTTTTCAATGCTAACCATTTCTTGCGAGCAGAATACATTCGGAACGTTGACTGGATCTTTGTGGCATTCTGTTTGATCCTCAAGAACTCTTGTCGCGCTCTTCGGGCAGCTAAAGTTGCTCTAAATCTTCTTTGCATGGTAGTTACAGAATGCTTTAAATTCAAATACTGATTCCGGACTCTCCTAGTGTCTCTAATGCTTCTATAGCGTCTTTGTAACAAAATAGCCGCTGCTTTTTGTGTCACGTACGTCGATCTTTGTGCTTTGCCCATGATATAAGCTTTAAAATACCTTTGAATGGTAACACAGGCTGATAAGGTTTTTCTGTATGTCATGTTGTCTTGCAACATCAGGCATTGTGCCCTGAATCTTCTCTGTATACAGACAGTAGCAGACTTTGTCTCCAAATAACAAGCTCTGCATCTCCTCATAGCCAGCAGTGCTTTATATTTCTGTTGTACTAAAATAACAGCGTGCCTTAATCGTAAATACTGATTTCTTTCAGCTCTTCCTTCTAGGCGAGCCCTATAGAACCGCTGGATACAAATAGTAGCTTTCTTTAAAGAAATGTATTTAGCCATTTCAGATTTCATTGCTAATTGTGCCCTATATTTTGTTTGGAAAACCAATGCCGCAGATTTTAATTTCAAATACGCTGTGCGTTCTGTTCTCATTTTAATGAGAGCTCTATATTTCTGCTGCACGATGATAGCTGATTTTTTCAGCTTTTCGTAATCACCTCTTGTCTTTCTCATGGCCAGAATGCTCCTGTACTGTCTCTGCACAAGGATTGCTGACTTCTTTAAGGTGCAGTACTTTTCCCTTGTTACAACTGTTTGTTTGTATCTTCTGTAGAAATCCTGAATGAGAATTGCAGCTTTTCTTCTTTGAAGATACTCTTTTCTTTGTACTTTTGTTTCTAAGTGACCCCTATAAAATCTTTGAATAGTAACAGTTGAAGCTTTAAGTTTAATGAATTGTTCCCTTACGGATTTCATTTCTACATAAGATCTATAATAATTTTGAATGCGAACTGTCGCAGTTTTTATTCTAAGATATTCTATTCTCTGTTTTTTGGCCAATACGTAAGCTCGGTAGATCCTCTGAATTGTCACGCAAGCGTGTTTCGATTGCTGATATTGTTGTTGTATTTCTTTACCCTTTTTACAACTCCTAAACCAATTTTGTATTTTTATTGCAGCCATTTTCTCTCTCTGAAATTGGTTTCTTTGTTGTTTTCCAACAACTAGAGCTCTATAACGATTCTGTATTATTGTACAAGATGCTTTCAGTCTTAAGTATCTAGATTTGTCTACTTTCATTTGCAACCTCGCCCTGTATTTTCTCTGAATCAAAGTAGTGGCCGCCTGAAGCCTCTGATACCTAGTTTTACATTTTCGCATTTCCAGCAAGGCTCTATAATACCTCTGTATGCAAATTACAGAAGTCTTTAGTTTCGTAAATGCTGTCATTTCCTTTCGCATCAGAATAACACTTCTATAACGTCTTTGCAAAACGATTGCGGCGGACTTTATTCTGATATATGAGTTTCTTTCGGCTTTTCTTAGAACATGTGCTCGGAAATGCCTCTGTATCGTAATAACTGATTGTCGGTGTGATACGTAAGCTTGTCTTGTTTCTTTCATAATCAGATATGACCTGAAGCGCTCCTGTATAATACAAGCAGCATTTTTCATACTTAAAAATTGCGACTTCTCTTTCTTCATATGTTGGTGGGCCCTGACTCTTCTTTGGAGATTAACCACTAAAGACCTTTGTCTTATGAATTCTTTGCGAACCACTCTGCTTCTGTACAAAGCTTGAGCTTTTACTGCGGCATTTTTCAATCGTAAATACTGCTCGCGCTCCTGTCGCATTTTAATAATAGCATCATAGTATTTTTCTATCGTTTGAGCAGCCGATTTTAGTTTATGGTAGATCCTGTATTGTCTTATCATTCTATACTGTTTTTGTATTACAATAGCACAATGCCTTTGAAGGGCAAATTTCCTCATCTCCTCTTTCATTAACAAATTGCTTCTGTATCTACGCTGGATAAGGATAACCGATTTTCTGAGTTGCAGGTATTGTTTTTGAGCAAGATAACGACGTATCAAGCTCTGTATAAGAATGATATTCTTTAAAGTTTTCTGATATTTGGTAACGCACAACCAGCGTCTAAAGTTGCGTTGGATTTCAATGGCAGATTTCGTCCTCAACTCCTCTCTTTCCAATCTCAATTTCTGAAGTGTCTCTTTAGCTTCCTTAATCAATTGGACGCCCCTGTACCATTCTTCAATTTTTAACACGCTAGTTTTCAGCCTAAGCAAGCGAGTACGGCACAACCACCGGCGGCAGTACTTCTGGATGACAACCGTGGAATGCGTATAAAGTTGCATTTGTTTTTCTACCAAACGGTTGTATTGAATACGTTGCCACCAGCACTGGATCATACGGGCTGCGTTGTCTAACCTCTGTCGCTCGCGTTCCTCTGCCATCCTTTTTTCCACTATGACTTTGTACTTCTTCTTCCACCAGGTCTGTATGACGTTAGCAGCGGTCTCGAACAGAGGAGCTCGGAACACGTGTATCAGCTGCCATAACAGAGACATCGTTTTTTCCCTATGCCCATCAGCTATGTCAGTAGCAGTAATTTCACCAATGATCACGAAATTTGCGTCTTTAAGCGCATTTAGAGCAACTTGGACGTTGTAAATCTTCTGGAGCCTCGATATCGCGGGCGTCCGCAGCTGGTTTACCAGACCGTTCTTCATCAAGATTATTTCCATCACCTTAGTCAAGCGTACGCCGTCTCTGATGTCAATCGCTATATTGTTAACGGCGTATATGTATTCGTCCAAATACGTTTGTTTGTGGGACACCACGTAGCCGAGCGGTCGGAGATGCTTTGTTATGTCGCCAATGCCGGCAATCAATTCGCGTGTGAAACGTATAACGATCTCTCTGCTTTCTTTACAGATTGCATTTCGACGGAACAGACACGGGTCATGAGATATCAGTTTCCTCTGCTTTGCTTGATCCAAGAAGTAAACCAACATGAAAAACTTCTTTAGAGTGAACTTTTTGATGGCTTCCATGTAAGCCGGAAGCAGCATATTTGGCGCGGAACCTTTTGAATGCTTATTTTTGAGGAATGGGTTCTTGAACATTCTTTGAATTATAAATGTTGTCAATCCATCAATGTCACTGTTGGATTTTAGAGGTAAAACGAGACAGTACAGAGCTTCTAGTCCGATACGTAGCCACAACGGATTATAGCACAGTAGTAGCTCCATTATAGCTTTCTGCAAGCCCACATCTAAATGAAGATTTCGGTCAGTCCTAATCACAATAAGTTTTTTCTCAATTTGAGCAGTAAGTTTCTGGAAGACTTGGCATATTTCAGGGCTCAATAGCAAAGCTTTTGCTGCTCGTCTAAGACTCTCCAGTCTATGGCTATTATGATAAGCGCTCGAGACTTGCTCTTTTGTTGGTGCGAGTGGAACCTCTTTGTTCCTGTTCTCAATCCATGCTTTACCAACATCAATCTTCTGCTCAACATTACAGTCGAGATCGGCAGGAGGCGTTAAGATGTAATTCAGCCATCGTTTAAACTCTGTCTCAAACTTGGATACCGCTTCCTCGTCGTAGAAATATGTTGACGATAAGAAAGGGTCCACTGTGAGAGACTGCGAATATACATTCCCAACGAGATTCAATGATATATTTTGATTACTACTTTTGTCAAATGTCGTGTTTACTGGTTTACTCAATGAAGGGCGAGAAATCGACGGACGACCGGATTTGTATTTTTTTTCTGGTTGCACCACTGGAACTTTCCAAAGCGTCGGATCGGCTCTTACGTCTTTTTTAGACCAAGAACTTTGCCTAGTCGACGATATAGAATTTCTATCGCGCGTTGCGTTAAATGTTCTGTTTACTGTAAAAGTGGTCATTTGTTGATCTGTTTTGTCCAGAATCTGGGTTTCCGAGTAGTGATTTTGACTCTCTTCAGGTATTGATTGAAGAGGCGGAGTGATTGAGCGAGGCGGCGATTGTGGTTTAGTATAAGCTCTAGGTTCGTTTCTCCACACATTCGTTTCGATTTTTCTAGGCTCATTTCTCCATACGTTCGTTTCTAACTTTTGCGGATAATACTGGTTCTTATCCCATTCTTTACGTTGGTTATACTCCCTGAAAAGTGACTGTCTACATTTGGTCGGGTTCTGGTCCTTCATGTAGAACACAGGATAATCCAGAGCCGCATTGGGAGATTCTTTTGTGTAAGTGTCAGAGCTCAGTTTATCAAAGTCTTCGAGTATGTCGTGAGTATCATTATTGATTTTGGGGATGAGCTTCCTTTCAGTCGAAAATCTTTGTGGACAGAATGAGAGATCACTGATTCGAGAAAATTCCGTGTTAATAGAGAAATTAGGGCTGTGTAGTTCTTTAGGTGAAGAAGTATTTGGAATTTTTTTATCGATAGCTGTGGCTGCCTCTAAGTAGTGGTTCTGGCGCTGATGCGGGTTTGCCGACATCCATTTATTGGCCGGTTGTGACGACGTTACAAACATCATGGAATGAGGACCTGCGTTTTCATCGTTCTCGTTATTATCTAAACTGTCTTCATCACAATCGGAGTTCATACTTAGTATGATTTTAGGTCCTTGCTCCAATCTTTCACACTTTTTAAGTGTTTTCAGAGGTGTGAAAGAAAGTTTGTCGAAAATATCTCCGCCAGGGCTTAGCTGCCTGTTAACGGGTTTCAGTACATTGCTCGGTACTGGGGTTTCTTTCGTGATGTTCATATAACCGGATTTGTCATAGGTCTGCTGCATTATTTCTTTTTTCATGTTCGAAAATATTTCAGACGTATTAAAATGGATATCAACACTGTTAAAAGAATCGAATGGACACTTCCCAAGTTGCGAGTCCACAGTATATTCATGAATGCCCGATATGTTTTCTTTATTGCATGTTTTAAGTTTTTTGTATTGACTTGGCTGGACCACTTGCGCAGCCCTTTTTACAACGTTGACAATGGCTTCAGGTTTCTTTTTCTGAATAGCTACTGGGGACCTTTTTAATGGTTTCTTATCTTTCTTCCCTGGGGATACTCTAAAACTCTTCCCTTTGTTTTTGCCTTTGATATTCTGAAAATCAATGAAATTTACATCATTTGGATACTTCCAATAATAAATTAATAATAAATTTACTAACTGATAAATAAATAATTAGGTATAGTATAAGCTATCCTGCCCGCGTACGACCGTACGTAGGGAAAATTAAGTTTACTTTAGTAGGTACGATAAAGTTGACAATTGTGTTAGTTTTATTTAAAAACAATATAATTGAATTAGGTAAGTTTGCCGGCAAAAATTGCAAAAGGTAATTGTCCAGCACATATAATATTTCCTCACCATAGCAGACTTTAAAACAACAATAACGTCATATCTGCCCCTCTTCTCGTTCGTGAAATGTATGGTTTCCCGCAGCGCGGTAGGCTGCGTGGGGCTCCAGGACATTGTCAAACAGTAACATGTCTCCGGTTCTAGCTCCAGCCAGTCCCTGGGCAGGTGGATCTGCAATCCATGTGGCAGACTGCGCGCGAGGGTTACCTGTAATACGAGTATAGAAGTTTTGTTGTATGATGATAGTTATGTATTTTTGAATACGAAGCCCGAAGATTAATCATCATTTGTATTTTCCCATACTGGTTTAGTTTTGCATTGACCGACTGCAAACAAAACTAACGATATTATCAACAGACTTCAAAAAAAGAATGAGGTTCTCAATTCGACTTTATGTTTGTCACCTGCCTTAGAATTTGCAACTGGGTGAACCGATTTTGATGATTCTTTTTTTATTTGAAATCTGATGCTTACCGATTGGTCCCATTTTAATTTGGTTGATTGCTGGCAATGCTATCCATGAAAAAACCATATAAGTCTTAAATCTGCATTAGATAAGCATGTCCACGACAGATGACGAATATCACGCCAACACTCCCCGTCGGCAAACAAACCAAATATAGTCGCGGTCTGATGAAGGGATATTGGACAAATCCGTTAAAAGTAGGTTTTTTTTTTATTTTGAATTGGTTATTAGGTGATAGGGTAGCATATGGTTATCGATGTATTTCCAATATGAGTTGAAGTCTACCTACTTCTAGATGCTATGTCATTAGGCACCCCCTGATGCGCATACTTAGGAATAAGGAAACATTGGCTGCTGAAGCCACTGTAACTCAATTAGGAGAGAGTGATTGCAAGAACGCGAGTTCGCGTCTGCGATGGAGGCGGTGGATAAACCTTCATGCATCATTGTTTTATGTTAAAGACTAAAGAGCATAGGTAAAACATTTTACAATTCGATTATTTCGAGGTCTTTAAAAAAACCGGTTCAGATCCCTGGACCCAGCTACAGCTAAACACAGGGCTCGGATACCGGTTTTTACTCCATACAAAAGAACGGTTCGAATTTCGTTCTTTTTTGTTCTTCGGTATATCAATTCTTTGTTAATGGAGTAATTTAAAAATACGACGTTGGTGATTTCATAATCATAACATTTTGAGTACTACATAAAGAACATAAAACATTTTTAATATTGGGCTATTTCGAGGTTCTCGAAAAAAACCGGTTCCGAGCCTTGGTAAACATCCATATCGCTTTCAGAGACCAACAGTGATATAAGTACCAAAAAAAAATATATATATATATAAGTACCTACTACCTTGCTATTCCAATCGTTTTTTAATAAGTAGGTACCGATTTCGTTTTATTTGTTTGTGGTGACGGCAGCAAGAATACATTTGTGTACAAATGTGCACAAATGTGCGCGCGCTAGCCGAAGCGGACGGTCGTGTCTTGTACGATCTATGCGCATAAATCAATTTACGGTTGTTAATAATTACCTACATTAGAAATGGCTACAAAGTGTACCGGTTGTGGTGAACCTATATTTACGATTCAGTTTATGGAGTGCGGTGATGTTAAGTGCAAAAAACTTTATGATTTAAGATGCCTCGCTATTGAGCCGCAGGACTTTGAAAACTTTTCGGAAGACTACAAGAACTCGTGGATATGCCCGGAGTGTTCTTGTTTAAAACGAAAAGGCGATAACTCGAATACACCCATCCGGAACCCAGTATCTGGCCTTAACCAAACCTATGTGAGCAGCGCATTCGTGAATACAAAGCGCGGCAGCCGTCCGACGTCACGAACATCTAGTCCATCGCCAGCTCAAAGCAATGAGACTGAGCTGCTTAACGAACTGCGAGGACTTCGGCGGGACATAGTGTCGCGTCTGGAGGAACAGGACACTCAGTTTAAACAGCTTCAAACACTATTTTTCGACACTAAAAACGCATTACTGCGAGAACTAAAAGTACTTGAAGAAAAAATCTCGAATACTAGTAACCTGCAACCAATAACATATCGCACGGAACAAAAATATCTGGAACCGCAAATAAACATCGACAAACACGATAATAAAGGTAAAGGTACATATGCCGCGGCGGTAACTCGCAACAAAAAACAGGGTAGGCGCCGCCAGATCGCCTCGGCAACAGAGGTACCGGTCACCGCTGATAAGGGCGGGGCCACGAAAACCGCGGTTTTACCGATTAGTCAACAAACTGAAGTGGACGTTGTTGTGGAAAATGTGGTTTTGGACTCATCGGACAGCGAACTTGCGAATGGTGGCGAAAATCAGTCATGGAAGCCAGTTAACAGAAGAAAAACTTTTTTGAAGGGCAATAGCACAACTTCTGAAATCCGGGCTTCGGAGCGCAAGAAACATCTGCACGTCTGGAGATTAGCAATCGAGACCACTACCGATCAGATGGAGTCTCACGTAAAAAAAATTTGCGGATCAGAAATATGTGTTAAAATGCAAAAAATTAAACAGAAATTTGAAAGAGATTATGCTTCATTCATAATAGGAGTACCGGAAAAAAATTTCGACGTTATTAACCAACCCAATGTTTGGCCTCTCGGTGCAGAATTTAGCGAATGGTTTTGGTTTCGTAGATCAACATATCAAACCGAATGAAAATAAATCGCTAGATTTATTTTATCAAAATGTAAGAGGGTTAAGGACAAAAACTGCACAATTTCTATGTTTTTTGGAATCTTCTTCGTACGACTTCTACGCGATAACTGAAACTGGTTGCAATGATTCAATTTGCGATGCCGAGATTATTCCATCCTCTTATCACGCTGTGCGGTGCGATCGGAGCGACGGCCGAAAGCAAGGCGGAGTGCTTTTCGTGGCCACACCTCGATATGAACTACGCGAAGTCAAAAACAATTTGAATTTGAGTAATTACCAATTTGAAATGGTATGTGTTACGGTGTATTTACATAGTAATTTTATCTTTGCTTGTTGTGTTATATACATCCCTCCTCAAGTGGATGAAAATGAATATTTTATTATGTTTAGTTTGATAGAAAATATGTGTAAAAAATACAAAGATAATCTGATTGTAGTCGGGGATTTTAACTTATGTTCTACTAATAGTAATGTGACAACATATTATGAATACTTTATGGCTTTTTGTGAATTCGATCAAGTGAATCAGATACCTAATTGCAACAATAGGCAACTCGATCTGGTACTCGCGGGTGCCGGGGTGCGCGGCTCGGTGCGCGTGCGCGCGGCCGCGGCCGGCGAGGGCGTGCAGCCCGTGGACGCCTACCACCCGCCGCTCGAGGTCAGCGTCGGCGGGCCCGCTGGCGCCGGCCGAGGCGCGCGCGCGCCCAACTTGCCCGGTTTGGACCCAAGTCACTTGGATTGGCCTTGCAATAAATGGAATTTTTACAAGGCTAACTTTCCCTTGCTGTACCGCTCGTTGGCGGATTTAGACTGGAATGACATGTACAGTATTGGGGATCCTGATGAAGTAGTTAATTATTTTTATGACAAAATTAATGAAGTGATGGATACGTGTATTCCGGTAAAAAGGTTAAAGAACGTAAATTGTAAATATTCTTATCCAGAGTGGTACACGGCTGATTTAATTCGCGATATCCAAAGAAAACATGCATTGCATAAACAATATAAGTGTAGTAAAACTGGGGAGGATTACAAGTTGTTTTCAGAGTGTAGGGTCTCAGTGAAGAAAGCAATAGAGGCGGCATATGAAGCGTACACCGACCGAGTTCAGAATAATTTAGCAAGAGAACCTAAAACTTTTTGGGATTTCATTAGAAATAAAAGAAAGGGGTTAGGTAAGCGAAAGCTAGTAGTCGAAGGAAGAGTGCTTTCGGATCGGGAATGTGCCAAAGAATTTGCTTCCTTCTTTCACTCAGTTTACAGTCCAAACCCTGCTCGGTTAGAAGTGGCAGCGGCGGACGCCTCATCGTCGGCGAACAGCGCGAGGGTGCACGTGGCGAGCTTGGAGCTGGGCGATGTGCAGAGGGCGTTGGCGGCGCTTTCGCCCAAACGATCAGCGGGACCTGACGGAATCCCTCCATACATTTTTAAGGATTGTCGTAGTGTGTTAGTAGAACCTCTACATTACATATTTAATACGTGCCTACAGGCCTCAGCCTTTCCTGATAAGTGGAAATTAACTAGAGCACAGAATATATAAAGTACAGAAGCTTCACTGCTTTGATGTTCACAAATGCCGGCTTTTTATGTACCTACACAATTATTATTACCAAACAAAACGGCGCGCGAGGCGACGCGAGCAGCTGAAATGGGCCGTATTGCGTGGCGGAAAGGTCGCTTATAAGCCGCACGCCGTCGAAAACAGGGTTGTCAATTATTGAAAACTAATAAAATAACGAACGGCGCTATGAGGCGTCTGACAAATACATTACTGCATTGATATCTACGGCGTTAATAGCATTCGTCTTGATTCAACATTTTAGTTCATGCGTGATTAAAGAATTTACCTACGCATTTCATACACGTGATTCAAAAATATTTGTCTCAACTCGGTCGGCACCTTCTTTGTGCTTCGGCCGCGCGTGCCCGGGCGGCATTGTTTGAGGTGTGAGTGAGATAGCAACACGACTTCGTTAACTTTAGGTGAATATCCATCCGAATAATCCTGATAATAACACGAACATTCTAAAAATATTTGTAGACAGTATGTGAGGTGTGCAGAAATTAATATAGGTATCTGCTTAATGCATTTAAAAATAAAGAATTACGTTAGGTACCTACGCATTCATTACAAAAGCAGCATAAATAAGTAATGGTTTAATCACATTCGTCAGGCAGACGTAACACGGCATTTTCTCTTATATGTACCAATGTACCTATTTGATATTATGGGAATAAAGTCAGACAACCAAATAATATCACCAAATAACCAAAAGGCGCGAAATTCAATAAAAGTATGAGAGAACAAAGTTGTTTACATTATTTAAATGTGCCGCTTTTTTACTGACAAATTTGTCCGAAAATAAACCGTTTTGTCTGTAATTGACTTGAATTCTGAGAATTTAATTTACTACGAATGTAGGTAATAAGTGTATTATTATGTTCCTTACTTTTTAGATCTCTCTGACGCATCGGCTGTGCGAAAAACGCGTCATGATAATTAACATTATTATTATTGCAACATGCTGCTATGCAGTATATTTTCGGCATTTTCATTTAAGATGTATATAAAATAATCCTAATATTTGCAAGCGATATATTTCGCGATACGTGACGAGCCAGCGTTGTAAATTTAAACATGCGTTCCGAGACAGCGCGCGCCAACCATTGAATAGACCACGGAGACGGGGCGCTCTGCATGTACTTGTGCCCGCGCGACGGAATCGCGGAGTGACACCCCCTTGACTAGAGTAGTGCCTGTTCCAAAGGGGCGCGGCGGACCGAACGCCAGTGATTATCGGCCGGTGGCAGTATTATGTACGCCAGCTAAAGTATTTGAGTCTGCAATTTACAAATCGGTGCAGGCTCAAGTTGGTTGCCAGCTGACTGATGCGCAGCATGGCTTTCGGAACGCGCGCAGTACTACAGGTAATTTACTCAATCTCTTAATCAACACTGTCCCGGCAGTAGACGCAGGAGATCAAGTGGATGTGGCTTACTTCGACTTCCGGAGGGCATTCGATGCCGTCGACAATGATGTGCTTCTAGTGAAGTTGGCTAACGTGGGTTTCACACCACATACTCTTAATTTTTTTGCCAGCTACATGAGTAATAGGCGTCAGTATGTGGACTGTGCTGGTCACTTTTCGGAGCCATACTTTACGAGGTCAGGTGTAAGCCAAGGTAGCAATTTAGGCCCTTTGGAGTTTATTTTGATGATAAACGATCTTCCCAACGTAGTGACAGATTCCATTTGTCTACTCTTTGCTGATGACCTAAAGCTCGTCCGGAGAATCAACGACAGCGATGACTGTTTGAAATTACAAGAGGACATCCATCGAGTGGTCGAATGGAGTCGCACATATAAATTACAATTTAATGCAGAAAAATGCACAGTGATTTCTTTTAGTAGATCTCGAACCCCACATTCCTACCAGTATGTCTTGGAGGGGATACCGATGCGGCGCGTTAAGGAAGTAAAAGACTTAGGGGTGCTGCTGAAGTCTGATCTTACATTTCGGGATCATATTATGTCAGTGTGTAAAAAGGCTTTTCGGAATTTAGGTTTTGTAATGAGGCAATCGCACGCGTTTACAAACATCAATGCTATACGTGTTTTATACGAAGCAATAGTAAGAAGTAATTTAGAAAGCAATGCGGTCATTTGGAGTCCACGAGAGGCGAAGTATAAGCTAATGTTGGAGCGCATCCAGAATAAATTTATAAGGTTTTTGTATTTAAAATTGTACGGCGTCTATCCTTTTTATCCGTTAATGTATCCAACCTTGTTCGTGTTGGGAATGGTTGGATACAATCAACTAGAAGTTAGGAGAGAGCTGGCTCTTGCCTCATATATATTTAGGTTACTGCGAGGCAAGTTGTGTGACCCTGGAATTTTGACGGAGGTGCGGTTGAATGTGCCGGACCGGTACGTGTGGCGGCGGCGACGACCGAGCCTGCTGGCCGAGCCGCACGCCAGGACGCAGCTCCTTCGTCAAGCACCTTTCACGCGTGCGCTGCGCACCCTCAATCGAGTAGCGATAGACATAGATTTATTTTTCTGTTCCCAGATCGAATTCACAAGGGTCACGTTATATGTTTTGTGTTATGGTAATTCCTAAGTATCTTTAGTATGTTACGGAAATGATGGATGTATATGTCTTTAAGTGTCTTTTGTCTACTGTTTTTATTTGGTCTTATTGTTATTCGTTAAGTTATGTTAAGATTAGTTAAGTCAAAATCCGCGCTGTCGAATTAGGTTAGCCTGTAAGGATAGTTGTGTGTAAGAAATAAATAAATAAAAAAAAAAAAAAAAAAAAAAAAAAAAAAAAAAAAAAAAAAAAAAAAATTTGTCACTACCCTAACTCTTCCCGCGGGTGTCGTAAGAGTCAACTAAGGGATTGAAGGGTCACTGACCATTCTTTGATTTGATTGATGATGGGCAGCAGCGTCGTAATAGTGGACACATTACTGCGATCGCCAATCTGCTTGCCCAGTGTGGTGATTATTGTCATTTACATCTTAATGCGTCTATACGCATAGTTAATCAGAGAGGCCTACTTCCAGCAGTGGACTGAGATAGGCTGATGATGATGATGTGATTTGTTTGTTTATTAGGCTAGGTAACAGATTGTGAGTTAATTCACTTATATTTAGCATCTTGCTAGGATCATGCAAAGTGGAGCAAAATGATGAGGTTAGGATCATGCTAAGTAGAAGTCAATATTTAGCATAGTTCGTTAAGGGCCTGTTTCTTGTGAAACATTAGGATTGTTCCTAATGGGACAAATGAGGATACCTAATTTACCTACTTCCATAGAGGTGCACTGTGCAATGTGTAATTTCCACCTAAGAATAATTATTTGAGAGTGTGCAGTGTGCTTAATTATATAGGTAATATTTCTCTGAAAAAATATTGCTTATTGTAGCAGGTTAATAAATAGTTTGCTTTGTATGGGTATTCCCTATCAACTACTTGTTTATATCCTGTTTATAAACTTTATAATACATATTTATTATGATATTTATAATATATAGGACACAATAGGAAAAGTATATAAGTATGTTGAATTTATTAAACTCCTACCTATCATTCATGACTGTCACATAAATTTCGATTGTATTTTAAGAACGATAAAGTTTACTATTCTACGAAATAATTACGTTGCGATGCCTACGCGTAAACTGAATCACACAATAATAATTTCAAAATGTCGTAAATTCTTCGGGTATAAAGTAGGGGAACATTGGATTCCACCTCATATTCAGTTTTCTCTAGCAAGAAGAGGTAAGTGTCTTTGTTTTGTAATGTTTACTCCATAAATAATATCATAATATTAATAATCAAGTCAATATCATCAAATGTTTAAGTGGTTGATTAATGATTATGTTAGCAGAGTGCCAAATTTAAAGGTACAGTCACATCTAAAAATATATTTACATTGTAAATATGAATAAGTACACATTATTATGATTTTAGAATGTATGCCCATGATACAAGGATCAAAATCGTTACTTTTTGTACCCACCTACTAACTGCAGAAGTTTATTAACTAATGATATCTCTAATTACATCAATTTAGGAAGTTTTTCTATTGTTATTTGACTTATGTGTATGTTATTTTCAATACATTACATAATGAGTCCTTAGAGTACCCTACTCCTAGGTATTTTAGAAATTAAACAAATAAATGATTTGTCAAATAAATAAAGTATGTAGGTAATACAGCAAAAAGGTAATTTTTGATTTAGTCACTTTACTAAATAACTAGGAATGAATCTGGATTTTACTAAATATCCTCCTATGCTTTTTTTATTATGCATGGTCTGATACACAGTTTCTTGGTTTACTACCATATTTAACATTCATCATCATCATCAGCCAATAGACATCCACTGCTACATATGCCATACTTCTCCCCCAGAGCATGTTGTATAGATTAATAGTGCGCCATTCCAGTTATCCTTATGAGGTCATCAGTAGATTTTTTAGGGTTTTCTGGATCAAGTGGTGCAAAGTTATCAATCTACAATTTGCTTCTCTACTGGCCCTCAGTTTTTCAAGAAATCAACGACAACAACATATAAGGTGCAATCTGCGATTTTTTTCATAGCAGATTTAACCCTACAAGTGCTATCTACGATGACAAAACAACCGCAGATTGCACCTCATATGTTGTTGTTGTCGAAATATGTTCAGCCTACTGTTAGCCTACTTCAGATAGACAATTTAATGACTTACACACAGATTTTAGTATTTCTGCAAATCTCATAATTCTTGATGAATAATGAACATGTTACCCCACAAGATAATATATTATTAAGGGTGTGTCCTTAAACTATAACTTATTTAACTCCTTTGTTGATGTTATTAGATGCAACGTTTTCCTCAAAGATTTAAGGATAATATTTTGATTTATACTCAACACTATGAGTCACATTTTATTTGTATTATACCAAACCAAAACGAATGTCAATGTGTTTCAACAATTCATGTTTAGCTTTTGTGTTCTAGTTCTGAGATCCATGTAAATAATAGACCCGCAGCGCAGAGACATTTTAACAATCTGTTTGTCTGATCTAATAAAATATATCAATACAGGTTTTATTAACAACTAACTCCCAGAGCAGGTAATTCCAAACTATTCAAATAATATAAACAGTTATATATTTTATACTAGTGACCCGCCCCGGCTTTGCACAGGTCCAATACTGATACTATAACATTCCATTTGAATTATGTTACAATCTAAAAAATAAATGCAGCAAAATCCGTTACGTGGTTTTAAAGATTTATGCATAGTCATAGGGATAGCGAATTTGTTTTACACTAATTGCTTATCGTGAACAACGCTGTAATCAAAAATAATACTGTACTATCTTGAATGATACGGTCACATACCTGTTGAGTACATTTCAAGGGATTGAAAACTTCTAAGTTCCGCTCGCATGAAGTACCAATGAGAACATTATCGAATACCACTTGAGGAGGCCTAGAAAACGGGGCCAAAATCAATCTTGGGCATTCCTCTTCTGGAGTCTCCTTTCGAATATTTTCCGTACGGCGCGACCTTCTTATATGTTCCGGTGTGTTATCAATCTAAAATAACACCAATTTTACATAAATAAAATGTAAAAATTGTTTTACCACTACAAACAAAATATTTCAATGCTTACTTCAAAATACATTTCGTCAACAGAAGTCCACGAATATAATAACTTAATTTCCAATACTATAGCATTCAATATACATTTTAAGCACTAATTACTAAATAATTAATTATGTAAAGACCAGTAAAAACTTATTTAATATACGAAACAATGAAATCCTAACGTCCGTCCGATTTTCAGTTGATATTTTGAATTTTAACTGTCGCCTTGTGTCACTCAATACAGCACTATTTATTTTTTCATATGGTAACACAAAGTTACTACTCACTGCGATTTCGTGAGCCGCAATGTAATGGCTTATTTAATACTTGTTTTTTATTCCTTAAATATATCGTTTTTATAAATGTAATTTGCTATGTTGTGACGGTTGTGACACTATACTAAATTTGGATCTCATTTATATTCCCGAAAAATGTAGTAAGTATTACGATAAGTTGTAACACGCGCTTTAAGCAAAGAGTAAAGTAATATATATGATAAAGAGAGCCCTCTTGTGGAATTTTCTTGCATGCATGGTTGAAGCGCCATCTTTAAATTCGTTCCGGAACTAATAATCATGTATACACCCATTAATATGTATACACCGTCATAGCCTGCTAATGATTAGTTCCGAGTAACGAGTTATTTTGTTCTGGTTTTAAGTTTCTCTACATTTTTAAAATGTAACACACTTGAAAACCAAAACAAAATAACTCGTTACCCAAAAAAAATTATATATACATATACCTATAGGAAGAATGAAATGAAACACAAATTTTATAGTTTTCATTATTTTCTATTTTTGTAAAATATAAGCGTCAATATCGCGAACAAAGCGTCTATTTCGCACAATCAATACAAAAATAACAGCATAACACAAAATTGTGCTTTTAGCACAACACAAAATTAAAAGCGTCAATATCGCGAACAAATAAGCGTCTATTTCGCACAATTGATAATGTTTAACACAACAGAAAACAGCGGAGCAGTTAAATACACAAACTTTTACGGAGGAATAAGTTCAACTCAACGTAAAAAGCAAGGAAAACATGCTATTTGTTTACATGTGCAATGCCAAAACTCTTTCAAACTTCATCTTGACTTCAACGACAAATTAGTGGTCGTTTTTTTGTTCGATTTTATGGCATCATTAGTGGTCGTTCAATATTTAACACATAATAAAGTTTTGGTAACCTATTAATTAATTAATACTACTTTAAGTTATTAAAAATATTTATTAATTTTATACCTACCTCTAAATAGTAAATTTTAATAAAATACTAAATATTTTAATAAATTTGAACAAACAGTGACATCTATTGGTAACTATTAGGGCTACACGTAGTAGTAACAGGTACGCACACACGTACGCTAAACAAAAAGTGCATGTGTGCGTGCCTATTTTCGGAACTGCAAAGCAGATGGAACCGCTATCTAAGGGAATTGACCCGTACAAAGAAAGTGTCTAGCCCGGCTTTAAGTACAAAGAGAATAAACGCAGCGGGAATATCACAGTGCATGTGATAAAGCTGGCTAAAATACTGGAATCCACAAAAAAAAAAACATTTATTTTGTCTCTGCTATTCGTTGACAACTTGACGTTGACAGAACAACGACTTGACATTTTCTTTCAATACATTCTTCTCCGGCTGTAGGTTTGTATTCATGTTATTTCCAAAAATATCTAAGAGATCGTGAAGTTAACCAAGTGTTTGACTGTACAAAGTTAAAAGATATACAGTGTTGTTGTGTTTATCAAAGTATTTCCTGTTACAGTTCCGTGAAAACTGAAAAATGGCGAAGTCAAAGAATCACACAAATCATAACCAAAGTAAGTAAACAACACGATTCTTTGTGGGTCGTTCAATTAAAATATTGTACGTAATTAGTAATTACAAACATAATGAAAACCATAATCATGATCGTTTACACTGTGTTATAAATGCTAGTCATTCAAACTTTATAGGTAACTTCATTCCACTAAAGTATGACGATAATTTTGGTTCTAATTCTAACCCTGAACTCGAATTTTTTGAAATATGTTGTATTAGGTATAAAATCATAATTAGAATTTTTGTACTGCTTTATTTGTCACTATTAATATTTCAGATTTTTGTGTTTTGTAGATACGTATTTGAAATTTCAAGCCCTAATGATTTGTGTCGTCTTCGTTTCTAGACCGCAAGGCCCACAGGAATGGGATCAAGAAGCCTAAGAAGTTCAGACACGAGTCTACCCTCGGAGTAAGTAACAGCCCTAGTATTTTTTCGGTCTTATTTTAACTTAACTTAGACAGTTTTAGGTTTATTCAAAATCTTATTATAATTAACTTAAAATAACTTTCATTTGCTTCTTAGATTTACTATAAACATGAATGTAGGATTAATATGGATTTGACAACGTAATAATAATAGCAAGAACGAAAGGGATGGTCTTATGAAACTTTTTACTAGTGGAAGTGAAAAGGAACGATAATCGTCCGTCCTTATCACTGTGCCACTATTTTTTGTGTGTGTGTGCATTAGATGCTAAATGTAAGTGCCAGACAAATGCGTTGAATACGTCACTAAGTGCCTGTGTGGCACTTTCTTCTTAGTAGTAAGTGACTATGTCCATCCCTCTTAGTGGCACACTATGTGCGGCCCCTCGACTATAAAGCATTGTAGAAACAATTTACATTAAAACACACTGATTGTACATCTTGTTGACATTATACTTTCAGAATTGAATTAAGTTGTTCAGATGAAGTATTCACAAAAGAACAGCTAAAGTAAATACAGTTAAAAAAATTATTTAAAAGTAAATAAAAAAACAATAGCTGTCACCGTCAATAGTGTCTTGTAACATGAAGTCCACAAAAATATATAATATAGCACAACATTAATTGGAGCAACAAAGATATGTCAAAACTGGTCTTCAAAGTATAAGATACTATTGATTGTGACTGTATACTGCTGACTGAATTAATCATGGGCCACTGAAAAATACCTGTTAACTAATGATTACATAAATTTTTCCTACGCTTGTTATAATAAATTAATTTCCATCCAATAACAGATGTGTATTGTGTATCTGTTATTATTGGACACATGTTAAGTGAGTTATGGCGACTATAGTTAGTACTGACTGGAAAAACTGCAACAAAAAAGAGACAAACTACATTTAGCCAGTAGTATAGCCTCACCCCCAGACTCACAATACACATATGCAACTTATGTGGCAAAAAGTGTTGCGAAGGGATAGGCTTATACAGCTATACAAGGCGTAAAAATAATACCTAACTCGGTATTGCAATAATCATCCGTCAGGGATGCTGATGATGATGAGTTAGTAATGCCATGACACAAGTCTTACATACTGTGGGGTGTAGTTTAGTGTTAGTAAATTATTATTTGTTAACTTCAATTTAAATCCAATTGTTATCCTTGTATTTTTATTCATATAGGTCATAGTTGCATCATGTTGTGTTCTATGTAAACAATAACACCTATAAACTAACCACAAAGAGGAAATTCACCTTATACAGTCATTATTATTATTGGAAGAGCCAGGCTTACAAAATATCTGAGCGGGCCTCTATTGTCTTTATGTATGCTTGGAGTATGCTTTCAGATATTTTTGAGCATCATGGTTGCTCCAGCATATTG
The DNA here is from genome assembly GCA_025490895.1 of Thaumatotibia leucotreta. Classification (NCBI taxonomy): domain Eukaryota; kingdom Metazoa; phylum Arthropoda; class Insecta; order Lepidoptera; family Tortricidae; genus Thaumatotibia; species Thaumatotibia leucotreta. The sequence goes on from JALPQI010009085.1 coordinate 42,269, forward strand.
TCAGCAGACAACCAAAGCAAAGCTCACTATAAAAACTGTCATTACTTCTAGCAACCTCTATGAATAACCTTGAATAAAATCAGACCTGACGAGATACAAGCTTTATTTCTAGTAGGCATTTGTTACTTAGTGAGTTTTGGTTGTCTACGGATAATATCTGGTGGCAACTGTAATAAGAGGATGCAAAACGGCAAATCATATTTGATACATGAAATATATAGATTTTAAAATTTGTAATCATCATGAAATGGATAGGAAATGTTAAAGAGATCCGTCACAAGTATTGAAATACTTTCTAGAAAGGTCTTAACTGTCATGACTTAATCTTTACTGTTTAACTGGCAAATCAATTGATTTATTTATTTACAAATATTTACACAACTTTACAGTACATCCAATTCGTCATGCAAACTCACAGAGGAACAAATAAGTTGCTGTTGGTCAATATTACATTATTTATTTTTTTCATACCAAATCTACACCATATCTTTTGCAAGGGCATGTTCAAGTCCGAGACTAAAATTACCAAACACATTGCCTGGCAGGCCCACCAAACAGGACCTTAAAAGGGTTGCATGTTAATCTGCAGCTCACTGGCATTCAATGAGTTAACAATAGAACTCACAAGGCCCTGCAATTTTAATTGCTTCCTGTCACATATTGTGCTACAGAGACATTCAAAATTTTAATACATCATGATACACTGAACTAACCACTGTTCTCTTTCCAGATGGACCCCAAGTTCCTGAGGAACCAGAGGTTCTGCTTGAAGGGCAATCTGAAGCCCGCCAAGCAGATCGCGAGGGCGGCCGAGAAGAAGGCCACAAGGGAAGCCAAGGCCAAGAAATGAACTAGCTTGTAAGATAATAAACACCTAAAAAATTTGATGTTTTATTCTTTATTTACGGTGTTTTACAAACCCCAGATAAATACATTCTGACAGAAAAAATTATCAGTCCTTTTCCTTGGGCTTTAAAAAAAAAGAACTAAAATGTATCTGAGAGATATACAGGGTGGTCCAAACCTTGACGTCAAAAAAATTTTTTTAGGTTCCCTTCGTCATGGGCTATCAGAATATACCCCATGTATGTTAGCCGATTTTTTGTAGTTTTCGAGTTATGAATTTTTGAAAAATTTTTTTTTTGAGAAATTCTGGAAAGAAGAAATTTATTGATAAAAAAAACTATTGGGTTTTTTTAATATTTTCTTTTTGTAAAAGTATTACTACAAATAAAGCATTTACTGACAAAAAAATTAGCGTCCTCACTTTGATACAAGTAGGATAAAAATATAAAATTCAAAATTTTACGATAAAAACGCATTTAATAAAAAAAAAACATATCCCAAGGAATTTCCGTATTCTAAAGACCGCCCTAGACCTTGAGCCTTCGTAAAAGCAAAAAAAAAGTGCTACTTAATGATGAGGATTTTTCGGAGTAGTCGGTCAAATAAACTTAAAAAAGCTTAAAATTTAAGAAAAGAAACTAGTTAAAAAACCCAATAGTTTTTTTTTATTAATAAATTTCTTCATTCCAGAATTTCTCAAAAAAAAATTTCAAAAATTCATAACTCGAAAACTACAAAAAATCGTTTAACATACATGGGGTATATTCTGATAGCACATGACGTGAGGAATCAAAAAAAAATTTTTTGACGTCAAGGTTTGGACCACCCTGTATTTCTTTCGGGGATGGTGAAACAGGCCCTTAATTTCCCATTTTTAAAGTTCAGTTCAAAGAATGTCCAAATATTACTAAGTTTGTGTTGTTTTTAATCAAAAGAGCCCACGTCTCATAACTGATTGATTTCTACAAATAATATTCGCAACGAAAGTGTTAACGACTAATTATTATACATTAATTTGGTGATTACCATTAATTTTAAGGAAAGAAACTTGTGCCGTTATTGTGACAGTGGATACTCTCTTATTCCTATATCTCACTTTTATGAAGATTAACCCTTTGACCGTCACAGTCGGCCATAGACGACAACGGAAAAGGTGACTAAGACGGCTACAGCCGTCAACGTCGCCAAAACAATAGCGACTTACGCGGTAATTCGTAAAGTTAAATTTCGCTTAGATAATCGTAAAGTTGAAATGTTTAAAATGTTAGTAAATGCGTGGTGTCTGGACATGAATGTAGGATTAATGTCTGGAGCTCGGCATATTCCTACGCCGTCTGGGTCACGTTTTATAAAGTTACAATTTTGTTGTTTCTCTCTTTCTAGCCAATATGTGCGTGCGTTAGAGAGGCAAACAGCGAAATTATAAAATGTAATTTTATAAAACGCGACAAGGCGGTCAAAACGTTAAGTGGTGGGTAGCTTTGTTGCAGTCATGTCTAATACTGGCTTAACAAATATACCTAATTTCGACTGAAAAGAG
>JALPQI010009086.1:0-54987 GCA_025490895.1 Thaumatotibia leucotreta
CATACGGATCGAATGCGATATCGTTAGTGGTTCATTTGTTAACGGAAAACCTAGCCATATAATTCATGAATTTGTTCCTAATGTGCCACCTGGATATCGAATCATAGAAGTGCCACGAAACGTAATTTATTTTCCTGTGAACCAAGATACTATAAGTTCAATTAATGTGCGCATCCTTGACGCGAAAAACCAATTGATAAATTTAAGGGGAGAAGATATTCAGTTATATTTTCATCTCAAGAAAAAAGTGTAATGATAGACTTTAATAAAAAGACGCACTGCCCATCTAGAAGTTTTAGTTTGAAAACAGCTGTGAAAAGGAAAACACGTATCAAATTAACAAAGGAAAACATAAAGTTTTTGAAACTAATTGGACTATTAAAATGAGTGAAATACTTGACGTTGCTGAGTCTTTTGCAGAAGACAATGCTATTGAAAGCTACGAAGTTCATTCATACAGACCTTATGTAACAACGTTTAATAACAATGATGAAATTCGGATACCTATTAATCAACAAGATTTATATGTCTTACCGTGTGCTAGTACCTTATATTTAGAAGGAACAGTTACAATAATAAACAGAGAATCTAAACTTAAAGTGAATAGCATTCAATTCACTAATAATCCATTTCTATTCCTGTTCCAAGATATTCGTTACGAATTGAATGGGGTTGAAATCGACAAAGTAAAAAATGTAGGTATCACCACCACCATAAAATCTCTGTTATCTATGAATAGTAACGAATCCTCGATGTCAAAGGCATGGGGGTGGGACTTGAATGGTACAAAAAATACGCACGACGGCCGATTTGCTGTGTCGTTGCCTTTAAACAAAATTTTAGGGTTTGCAGAAGACTTTAACAAAATAATAATAAATTGTAAGCATGAGTTGATTTTGCTACGAAGTAATACAAATTTAAATGCAGTACAACTTAACACAAATGAGGTATTAGAGGATATTGTTATTGACAAAATTGTTTGGCGCGTGCCACATATTAAAGTATCAGATCGCCAACGATTACACATGTTAAAGTTGATAGAAAAGGACCGTCCGCTCAACTTAGCTTTTAGGAATTGGGATTTATATGAGTATCCACTGTTACCCAAAACAACTAAACATACTTGGTCAATCAAAACATCATCTCAGTTAGAAAAACCACGGTTCGTTGTGTTAGCTTTGTCGACCAACAGAAAAAATAATTCCAATGAGGATTTCTCAAGGTTTGATCATTGTAATTTACGCGAAGTCAGAGTATTTTTAAACTCTACTTATTTTCCATACGAAAGTTTAAATGTGAAATTCGAGCACGACAACTATGCAATATTATATGAACAATATACAAGGTTTCAACAGTCATACCATGGACGTCGTGCCGAACCGTTGTTAAACATACACGACTTTAAAAAGTGTGCATTATATGTTTTGGATACATCAAGACAAAATGATCGTTTGAAGTCGGGACCTATAGATGTGAGAATAGAAATCGAGAGTGATTCAGAAATTCCTGATAATACATCTGCCTTTTGTTTAATATTTAACGATTGTATTGTGGAATATAAACCATTGAGCAGTTTAGTGAAAAAAATATCATGAATATAAATAGCTACATTGTGGATATACAAGGCTTCAAGGATTGGCAGAATAAATTCATTATTAAAGAGTTGGCTCTGGCTACTGATGACTTCACTCTAGTGTTTTCAATAAAACCACCATATCCGTACTCACGTTTGTCACTCGAAGAACGTAGACACGTGTGCTGGATCGAAAAAACGTTTGGTTTTCGTTGGAGCGAAGGTCATATCGATTATAGACATTTTAAAAATATAATAAAGCCTTATCTTGAAAAAAAGAAAATATATGTAAAAGGCCTAGAAAAAATTAAATGGGTTCAAGAATTATGTGACAATTGGGTATGTCAAGTTTTTTGAAGTGGTGTAAATTATATTTTATTTGGATGATAGGCTTCCTAAGGATCACGAAAAACCAGTTATTTTATTTTTATAACTATTAATTTATTATTAATGTTATTTATAATATTTTTAATTTATGGCTCACAAGCTAAACGACTTTTGCGCTGCTGAAAATTAAAAAAAAAACACATGATGGTTGTCAAATATGTCACTGTCAAAAATAACTACGTCTTTCAACGGTTTTGTTCGTTCGATTGCATTTGGTGGTTTCAGTGATTTATAGAATATTTTTAACGACCTCAGCACGAATTTAGGACTATTGATCTTGCCGCACTACTCCATGACCCCTGCACGATATTTTAGACAACGTTTGGATCTTCCTGTGACTACCTACGCTCTGCTTTTTGGACTACGTTTTCTTGCCTTTCTGACGACCCTGGTTTTGACTATTGGACTGCTTCACGTACATCTAGATACAATGAATAGTGACTGCAACCGAACCGTGACGGAGTATTACAGAGATATGCTCATGTGCTTCGTACCCAGCTGTAAGAAATACAGACGCGACTTTCCCGACTCAGCTTTTCTATGTGTACCAAAATGTTTACAACCAACTTGGTGTCACGCGTTGGATATAAATTGCCCGAAACGGACCCTATATGTTTGTGAAGAGCATTTCAATGTGAGTGTAGTGACTATTCTATGTATCAAAATTATACTCAATAACACGTTTTTATTGTTATTATATACGTAGTTATTTTTGACAGTGACATATTTGACAACCATCATGTGTTTTTTTTTTAATTTTCAGTAGCGCAAAAGTCGTTTAGCTTGTGAGCCATAAATCAAAAATATTATAAATAATATTAATAATAAATTAATAGTTATAAAAATAAAATAACTGGTTTTTCGTGATCCTTAGGAAGCCTATCATCCAAATAAAATATAATTTACACCACTTCAAAAAACTTGACATACCCAATTGTGAAGTAATTGACATCGCACAACAAGGTTGCCCAAACTTTTTAGTACAGTATAATACGTTCCTCAAACAAAAATATAAACTTTCTAGTTTTGAATATGTAATTGATAAGCACTGTTCATTAAAAAATGTAATTTGTATTAAGAAATGGATTGCTGAGAATGCTGATCTTTTTTGTAAATAAATTGTTAATTAAATACCTTATTTCTTTTATTTCATATCGGTTGTACCTCCTATCATAAGACTAGAAGTATACAATGTTCAGTTCGTATTACGAAACTTTGTTTCATAACATAATGCACAATTATTTTAACAACATCAAACAGTTTAATAACAATACTAAGAATAAGAACTGAGCATTGAGAATAACGAGGGTTATAAAAAGAAAAACTCATTAAACGGTTAACATTTATTTCACTTGACAATTTCAATACACAGATATGTTTATTTTACATATTTATATTCAGTATTATAATTACGCTAAACCCAATCAATCAATAACTCTAATATGTATAAACGAGCTCCGCGGTAGTAAACGCCTCACTTATTTATCATAGCTATTTTCATACGAGTTGCAAATACTAACATTTAGTTAATCAAACAGAAAGTATATCGATATCTAAAAATACGAAGCATGGCCCCAAGAAATAGTTCTAATATTGTCTTTTAATACAATTCGTTTGTCGTCGTTCGAGGATAAGGCAACTTTATTAAGAGATTGAGTAAAAATTTCGTGCTTTATAGATTTAAATAGCGTATTTTTCTTGCGCATCAATTCTTTGTTGAAGAGGATGTTTTTATAATCTCGAAATATGAGACTCTTAACCGCATGTGTCTTCGTACCTTTGGCTTTCTTTAACTGTTTTTCTTCGGTTTGAATGCAGTAAAGTTTTGACCTAAGACCGACAAATTCGACAATTAGTTGACCACCTAGTTCATCCTTAAATAATCCGGGTTCTTTTTTATTTATTTGTTGAATGCCATATATGTTGTTTACTTCGTAATTACTGGTGTCGAAAAGATGTAGGAAGTTCAATTTCAAATCTGTATATATGTCATCTGTTTTAATAAAGTACAAAAAAGAATCTGTATCAGTATAGCACATACTAACATTTTTTCCGTAATACGGTTTTATATGTGAATAGTGAAAGTTGTACATATGGATTTTGATATTTCCAAAACAGTGAATCCTATATAGATTGGTTTATCAAGGGTAATTATTTCAGGGTTCATTTGAATGGCAACTAAATTTTCAGTAAACACACTTGCACTATGGAAATTAGGTCGCGCTATTAACACTTCAGCACTAGTTCTTTTCTTCGTTTTATTCGTACTATCGTTCCATTGATTAACCAACATCACGTTCGTCCTATTTTCTGTAGCTTCTAATGTTTTCCCGAATAGGCTGTTATTGAGGAGTTTATAGAAATTCATCTGAAATTCCGATTTAGCGTTTTTTCTCAACTCTGTATTTAACTCGATATACTGTTGAATAAATCGACTTTGTTTGAATTGAATAGCTCTATGGATCTTTTTAAGCTTTAATCCATGTCTCACGCAGGTTTTTAAATAAATATAATGTATAACGTACTCATATTTGTCGTAAAGGTTTGGGATAAGTTTAGAAGTCTTAGATCCAGGAGGCGTAAACTTTTGAGGACAAAATGGAAAATCATTATGTAAATTATGTAGACTTTCAGGATACTCTAAATCTACTTCTAAAATATAACCGTGGGGACTGTCATCTGGAATTTCTAGAAAATTAATGTATTCTATTTCATCTTTGTTCAATAACTTAAAATCGGCATATGGTAAATAACTGCACATTGCATAACCGTACAGGTTATTACAATCTATATAAAACAAAAACGAATCTGGAGCAGACGCGTTATAAAAGGGTAGATACTTATTATTTGCGCGTGCATATCTAGTGGAACAAAGACAAATACCTCCGCGGATACCTTTTTGAATCATTCTTATTATTTCGAGGTCACTTATGAGCTCTAACTGAACATCCGTAATGCGTAACATAGCATCAAAACTTAAACTTGGGGCTGTCATGTAAAAAGCGGGATCTAACTTATAGTTCACCAAAGAGGTCTGTCTGAAGTTCTCGAATATATCAGCTAACAACAGAACGTCTGTTTGAAGATATAAGTCTGTATAATGTCCTAAGGTCTTAAGGTTAAATACGTTCCATACACGCTTAGCATGCTCATAGGCAGAGTTTAGAATATTACCTTTGGTTAATGAGTTGTAAAAACTATGTTGGGGTGGTAATTTTTTTTCCTCATAAGCATCCCAAGAAGTAATGTAATCGTACGGATATACACCTTTTACTCTAAGAAGATCAAATTGGTGACGGACAGGAAAAAACCTCTCTAAGTGTACAAAGTCATGGTCATTTAAATCTACTGCTAATTTTTCCAAACTAGTTCCTAAAAATTTGAAAGAGTCAACGAAACGCACTGGCCAAAACTCATTGTCACCTATTTGCAAGAATTTCGTGAATGATATGTAATTTTCCTTATTTTTCGCAATAACTTTTAAACCGCCTTTCATTTCTCCTAACTCACGAATAAACAAATGGCAGTCGTAACCCGATAGATTATGAAAAAAACAGCTAACAAACCTTGGAAGGCGAAATTGGATATTACAAAACGAATGAGCAGCGCCTCTAAAATGGCCAGTTAAATGACAATGATCTCTTACTTTATCATCTAATAATAATTTATTACAAATAAAGCAACACTTTGCTTTCTGAAACTGAATCTCCTCTTCCGCCGTAAGTTTTAATGGCGAGGGGTGCTTATAAATTTCACTAATCAAACCTATATCCTTTTTTAAATATTCGAGAAATTTTTGTACACAATCTTGCCCTCGATAACTTATATATTTATTAAGGGAATTGTCATAGGAACATACAATATAATATGCAAATGCAGCCGGGATATGTTTCCGTAACGAGCTAGTACATTTCGAATCAAATACGTCAGACGAGATCGGTTGTAATATGCATTCAAAATCTGCATATACTACAAAAGGCATGGGTTGCATTCTTTCATAGTTTTTAAACTGAATAAAGGAACCAGGATTTGGTAAATGGGTTGCAACGCGGCCGCATATGTGTTTGTTTAATTTATCTGCGGTGTGGAAAAACAACAAACATTCTTCGCAAAGAAATATTTTCCCGTTGTGTTTAGTTAACTGTTTTTTTAAAAGACGTGCTAAATTTTTTATTAAGCAATAATGTGATTGGTTACCATTTTCCAACATTAATAAATTGACATGATGTTTTTTCCTTTTGTCTGTTTTGTATAGCGGGCCTACGACCTGGTTTTTTCTTAATCCGTAAACATTAACACTTATATTCCTGTTATTTTTTTCGAATATTTTGATGTCAGAGAGACTAACTGGAAACGACATGTTTTTTGTGTTTAGGTGCTTTTCAAAACGTGGATAAGAGGATATTCGATCCTGATTCTTTTGTACGGGAAATAAGGCCGCAATTATACACCATAAAAAACAGTAATTGTCACTATTTTTAATATTAACGCAAGCCCTCTTAAGTTTAATGGTTTCAGGCAACTCTAAAAATTTAGAAGCTCTTAGGGGATTATATTTGTTAATATTTACTTCTAAATATAGGTTTCGCATAAAACTCCAACCGCTGTCCCTTTCTTGAAATTCGTCAATTTTCTTACATAAAGTATCTGACATCAATGAGAATATTTCTTTGAAATCATAAATTTGATGTATAATTATATTCTTCGTAGCAAATGATTTAATTTCATTTGTCTCATTTTTTGGTAAACAGAATTCAGCAAACAACTCAAAATTAACCTTTATCGACCCGAATGACGCCCGTCTAGCTTCTAGAATTTTTCGAACTAGGCCCCGAATAGCCTTCAAAAACCTATCCGGTGTTTCGAGGAGTGAAATTTTCGGACCACGTACTCTGTACGATGCAATCCTACTGCGAAAGGCACTACTAATTTTTTCAATATCAGGAGTTAGTTGTATAGAATTGTTATTTTTATGTAAGATTGATCGTAGGTGGGCAGAAAAGGCTTTACTTGGGATACTAATATCACACACGGAACAAAATATTGAACTATGCTGCATTGTACTTGCTGTTATATTACACGAGTATTATAGAAACTGGGTTTAGATAGTAAGGAAATAGCCTTGAAATTGTTAATGATTAATTTTATCTGGAAAAAAGGTGCCTTCATCTGTAAAATCTTGCTTAAAAAATTTAAGCAAATTATTTACGCCATCTACGGCGGGCGAATTCGAATCAAGTCGATACTTTAAATTAATCAAGGCTTTCTCCCAACGGTCTTGAGGCGTTACGTTTTGAATATCAGCTACGTTATACAATCTAAGTTCAACATAAAGATCACCCGTTAAGGAAGCTGAACGTCGCACGTGGCCTCCGGGAACGCGCCGCGACAGCACCGACGTCAAGGTTCCGGCACGGCGATGCGCCTCTATCGCCTGGTTATCATCTCCCCAATTGGTAAACCACCCATGTTCGGAAGGAGGCGGCACTAGATGAGCACTCGATTTCTTCTCTGAGGCTTTCGGCTTTGTTTTTTTACTGAAATAATAGCATTTAAACATTAACATTTTTTACATTCTAGGTTTGTATGGGTATAATATATGTTACTGTAACACTTCATAATTATTTTAAACGATAAATAATACCTCTTATTTGCGGGCTCTTTCACTCCAGTTTGTTGGGGGCCGCCGTATTCGTCCTCGTCATCTACCATCCAACCGTGGTCCGCATTAGGTTTTGGCTTACGTGGAGTGATTTTCCTCTTCACCGTTTTCTTTTGTGGAACTCTATAACAAAGAATAAATATAATGTTAGGTACCTACAACACATAAATCAATCACGTTAAATTACTAGAAAATATGAAATACATGCCTTATAGTTTCGGTTTCATCTGTCGATTCAGTTTCTCGGCTATTGGTACATTTTACGTAGTATTCGCTGTCAGACCTGTAAATGTAAATAATTTGATAAATTACTTAGGAGTCCACTAGTCTCTCAAATTATAACCATAAACCAAATTACAAAAAATGGAAATAAAACAAAATATCATAATATTATTCAAACTTACATACATCATTTCAAGGTGAAGAAGTTCGATGTGGAGTCAAAACGAAGTAGTAACACAACCACTTTCTATAAAGTCAATTAATGAAATGAAAAATGCATTAGGTATTATTATATGGCAAAATCAAGTTATCAGAAGTTAACAACCCATGCTCGCAAATTATAACCAGCACAAAATAACTGAATCGCAAAAACATATGCAGAAACCTAAGTTTTGAAATGTTTCACTTCCCTGTACATAGATATTCACGTCAGCAAATCATGTTTACTGGAAAATAAAACGTATGCCAGTGTCGGAACATCAAAGTATCATCGGGTTACAATACATGCCGACCATAAAGCTTTATTCGTCGTGAAGGCTATAATATATTTTTATCGTATACTATGTTTTATACTTAGCTAATAACTAATAAGGCTTTATAAACGAATTTTGGCGGATCAAATTCAACTTGCTTACCATGGGAAAAGATATAGAAAATGCCGTATCTAATTACTTACTAACGGGATGCGATGCACTTATTTAACAAGAAACAGGTTTGAACCTGTCTATTTGCATGTATTATTGTTTACCAAACTGCATAATATGCAAAAACAGAGTACTATAAAATGAAACTTTTATAAAATAATTTATACTTCATTTCGTGAATTCAAACTGCAAGCACTTCTACTTACATTCAATTGTAAATAAACATTAGGACATACATTAAAATGGTAAGTAATCTTGTTTTTATATATTTTAAGAGGCTTTATTTCATAATATTTCGATCATGTAGTAATATAATTGTTTTTTTGCAGAGCTCGCAACCAGTTAACTCCACTGATGAGTGCAACGTTACCGTCCTACCATTTTACTCACAATTAAATGAGAACATAAACGAAACTTTAAACTACTCACAAGATATGGATGCTTATTTGAAATATCAAGATGTGCTTTTAAATCCGTCGCAAGAAATCCCGCTAAAGCAGCCAAAATGTGAAAGAAAAAACGCAAAAAAGGGAAAGAGGAAGACAGACATGGGATTAAATTCACACGTTATCAGAAAAGTATCAAAGGGGAAGCGTGTCATAAAAATTAGTATTTCGGATATTGAATCAAGCGTCGAGACCAACGCTGTATCGGTGCAGTACGTTGTGCAAAGTGATTACGACGAGCTACTAAATGCAACCGAAGGTCTAGTGGAAAAAATTGTAAAAAAGTTGAGTGAAGTCATCAGTTATTAAAAATAGTTTTATCATATTAATATATTTTTAGTGCCATGTAATTGTTATAATAACTTAAAAAAATAAATAGGATTAAGCCTTATATTATTTCTTGTTATTTCCATGTCATTAGCCTGTAATTAATAACTATACTTGACTCTTACCTTAGTTTTAAGACCTCAATTATTAAAAACTTGATAAATAAAATAGGTAAAAAATTAGAGTTAAACAGTAAAATAATAGCTAGTCTATTATGTCCTAGTAAGCTCACATTTACTAAATAAATTCTCTATTAGTAAATTAAACAGTCTGTTATATTCTAACTATCTGGAATTAGTAAACCGTAAGCTAAATATAGGTACGTAGGAACAATATACCCATTATATAATGATCAAAATATATGTGTTGATTAGTGTTCAGTTTTGATGATTAAGGTGAATGTCTAAAATGAAATTCCAAAATATGATTAACATCGATAGCAACAAAATTACTAAATAACTAATAATAATGTGCATTCTCGATAGTAACATAACATAAACGTTTGCGTCAATACGAATGCCTCCAATTTCAATTAAAATGCAAGACTGCACTTGTTATTGCAGCGAACATAGAAAATGAAATAAGTAACAATTTGTGTTGGTTAATATGAACTTACGATATTTAACATAAAGCTTGAATTTCTGTGTCCATAATTCTAATCTTACGTTCATTAGGAAAAGCGAGGTTCTACATCGCGCTTTTAAAGTTTTCTTCATTCGTTCATATAAATAAAAATCCGTGCGTAATGTTTGCCGGGAAGTTGACGACCGGACGACCCCAACACATGAACTATGCCTCGGATTGGCCACCCGATGTGCATCTTAGTAATGTGTTGAAACTCATGAATAGAACTATGGGGTATTTCATTCTTACGCGGTCGATAAGTTTGATTACCCATACCCGAAGCACAAGGGGTAAGTGCACGTCTGACGAACTTGATCAATTTGTCTGACGTGTTGTGCGAAACGCCATAGCGCCACGCTATGAGGGTCAGTACCAGGAACGCTTCTTGGGGCCCTAGCATTGCTGTCTGAGGGTTGGCCGCCTTAGACAGCGTGTAGCGTTAAGCTTTTGCTGTTTTAGTTAATTATATGAACTTTAAACTCGCTGTTTAGCAGAGTATAAATCAGAATGTCTTATATCTACTGAGCGTTTCAAATCAAACGAACGTAAATGAAAAACTTGTATAGGTTGTTTGCGGCAAGTGTATTTAACTGAAATGAAGACAAGCATTTTTCACAGAAAACCTAATTGTGAGTTTGGAATCAAACGAAAACAACCCATAGGATGTTTAGGGCAAGTATTATACGAAACTGATTGAGCATTTCAAATCTCACACAGGTCCTGAATCCTAACACACGAAACCAACATGACAGAAAATCGTTTAAACCTGTTTATAACCACTAACAAATGACGACGTGATCCTAACACACGAATCAATCATGATTATTGAGAGTTTCGATCGAAGATTCGAAACGCTCAATAATCACCTACTGTCCTTTCTTGAAGTCGGTTAAAAATTAAATAAAGAGGCATTAAGGTATGTTAGGGTAAGATAAAATGGGTGGGTAGTCATCCGTTACGCCTGATAGCATTACAGACGGCTTTCATAATGACTCTTCCAATTTACCTCACCCACAAAAATATATTTCCCTTCCAGTCCTTACCACGAATTAGGTGAAAGCTAACTGTATCAGGCCTGCTACTAGTTTATATATTCTGTGCTGCTACAGCGAACACCGAAGTTCGTAAATTTCGGGGATTTGCGGCTTGTCCTTTAATCACGTTAAACTGTATAGGGGGAGGGGTCAAGAAAAAATCACCAATTATCACCGTAGGGGATAAAATCACGTGTAAGTTTTTGTTACTCTTGTCAACAGCATTATAGCTAGTATTTATTTATTTATTTAAACTTTATTGCACAAAACAAAGAAAATTGTACAAATGGCGGACTTAATGCTAAAAGGCATAATAGTATAAAAATCATCTATACTTTTCTTTGAAATCACTTTTTAAACTACCCATAAGCGGCACGTTGAGCAAGCGGATTGGAAATCGCTGTTTAGTGTGTTCACTATGATGACGCTGCTGCCAATCTTGTGTCAACGAATAGTCAGTGACAATTTCCCTTAGTCGACTCTTACGACACCTACGGGAAGAGTTAGGCTGCGGCTCCATTGAGGCGGAGAGGAGCGGAGATGTGCAATATTGACCAATTACATTCTTCAAATTCAAAATTAGAAACACTGTGATGCGGTCTCATTGGCCAATTTTGCACATCTCCGCTCCTCTCCGCCTCAATGGAGCCGCAGCCTTAGGGTGGTGACAAACGTATTCTTACTGCTGTCGCTCCGTCAAAAATATCTAGACATAATCATAAGTCTACAGCCTATGGTAAGGACAATGGAAGAGACAAAGCACAGGCCATAGCCATCTCTAATTATATCGGGCGTATAACTTGGAACAAATTCTTACTGCCGTCACCGCACGGCCGAAAAAATAATCCTAGGTTTAAATCATATATTAAACTTCTTACGACCTCAGGAACGCCGTTAAAGTTATTCGGTTTCGTCATGTTACAGCATCTAACTATATAAGATAAAAATAATGACCAAATAAAAAAACTAAAAAACTGACATCAACCGATTTCTCCAAGATCCTATCATCAGACCCCGACTTGGTGCCAACAGAACCATAGGAAGGTTAAACCTTTGAGTTAAAAAAAAAGTCTAATTCAGAACCTCCTTTTTTGAAGTCGGTTAAAAATTAAATAAAGAGGCATTAAGGTATGTTAGGGTAAGATGAAATGGGTGGGTGAAGTCATCCGTTACGCCTGATAGCATTACAGACGGCTTTCATAATGACTCTTCCAATTTACCTCACCCACAAAAATATATTTCCCTTCCAGTCCTTACCACGAATTAGGTGAGGGCTAACTGTATCAGGCCTGCTACCGCGAACACCGAAGTTCGTAAATTTCGGGGATTTGGGGCTTATATTGATTTAAACTTTCACGATTATCACTCATATTTTAAAGTCAAACGGGTCTTAATCGCGTAAACTTACGTTTTATTATATCCTGACGTTTCGGGCATGACGTTACATCCGTGGTCGCAGGCAGCCTGTCAGGATATAATTAAACATAAGTTTACGCGATTAAGACCTGTTTGTCTTTAAAATATTTGGGGCTTATCCATTAATCACGTCAAACTGTATAGGGGGAGGGGTCAAAAAAAAATCACCAATTATCACCATAGGGGATAAGGGTGCGGCTCCACTGAGGCGGAGAAGAGCGGAGATGTGCAAAATTGACCAATTACATTCTTCAAATTCGAAATTCGAAACACTGTCATGCGGTCTCATTGGCCAATTTTGCACATCTCCGCTCCTCTCCATCTCAGTGGAGCCGCACCCTAAAATCACGTGTAAGTTAAACTTGTGAACAGCATTATAGCTAGTAAAAAAATCATCTATACTTTTCTTTAAGATCACTTTTTAAATGAAACCAGATAGAGGATGTCAAACCTGGGACAAGCGTTATTAAAGAAACGTTGGCAATAAATGTATTTATTAATGTTTTAACAACGTATGAATCTTTATGTTAAGTATGAGATTTGAATTAAATAATTTTGAATTTTGAAATTTTGAATAAATTACACGTCATATTGGCTGGGGGGGAGGAGTCCTTAAAATATCACCAAATATCACCATGGGGGAGAAAGGGGTCCAAATTAGGCCAAAATCGTATGTGATTAATGTACAAGCCTTTGTCTCTGTCACTGCAACGAAGGCGTCATTAGAGTGACAGAGAAAAATTCCCGAAATTTGCGAACTTGGGTGTTTGCGAGGCCAGTACTTTCATTCATCTCTCGCTCACACTACGCTTTTTATGAGTTTTTAAGCTAACATGTTAATTTGCAACAGTGCCGAAATTTCAGGCGCTTAATAATTTTAATTTAGATGCTAAATATCCCGTTTTAAGTTAAACTAATACTACGTTTTTTATAAATATTAGGTGTCTTATACCAAGCTGAGCACGTAGGTTCGGTCCCCACCTCGGACGTTGGTGATATGACTTCACAATAAGTTCACTAAGTACTTTTTTTTTAGATCTTAGTCCACTACTGGACGTATAATTATGTAAGCCTCCTCTCCTATTAACTATGCGTATGGACGTATTAACAGGTAACTACCCATAAGCGGCACGCTGAGCAAGCGGATTGACGATCGCAGTAGTGTGTCCACTATAGGTGCATTCAGACCAAACGAACATTCGCTATTCTAATCCCCCACTGTACGAAATTCGATCGTTACACAAAACGTGATTGGATTGGGGGATAGAACAGCGAATGCTCTATTGGTCTGAATGCACCTTTAGATGACGCTGCTGCCGAATCTTGTGTCAACGAATAGTCAGTGACACTTTCCCATAGTCGACTCTTACGACACCTACGGGAAGAGTTTGGGGTAGCCGTTATAATGGCGGGACCAGATCATGAATTCGATCGATTCATATTGCATTATTTATTATAACGTTATAATGGCGGGACCAGATTATTTGAAGTATAATTTTGAAATGGAAGAGGTACAATTTTTTTTACAACAGGTACCAAATAGTACAAATTCAGTACTAAATAATGCAATATGAATCGACAGAATATGGACAGAATTCTGGACCTGGTTCCGCCATTATAATGTTATAATGGCGGGACCAAACAGATTGAATATAACTTGGAAATAGAAGAGGTACAATTTTTTTTACAACAGGTACCAAATAGTACAAATTCAGTACTAAATAATGCAATATGAATCGATCGAATTCAGGATCTGGTCCCGCCATTATAACGGTTACGAGTTAGGGTGGTGACAAACGTATTCTTACTGCTATCGCCCCGCCAAAAATATCTAGGAATAACCACAAGTCTACAGCCTATGGTAAGGACAATGGAAGAGACAAAGCACAGGCCACCCGCCACAGCCATCTCTAATTATATCGGGCGTATAACTTGGAACAAAAACCGTCGGCCTTTGATCATTCCTCTAATTGGGGGCAGAAAAAGGTTCCCATTTTGTTATAGGGGGAGACCAGGGCAAGAGGCTCGCGGCAGCGCTGTTTATGTATGTAAAGTTAATGCATCTTACCACTTACATAAGTAAAATCTGCAAACTTGCATTATTTCATAACCACGCAATTTCAAAACACAATCATGGTTTTATCACCAACTTAACCCTTAATTGCATAGTGATGTAAATATCCATCATGTATTTTTGACGGGATCCCTTTCTTTCCCATATATTTGTTAATCCGATTTTCGTTAGTCAGAAATTGATATCCATAAAATTTACTGATATAAGCATCAATGGTCATAATTTTTGTTAATTATAACGATTAATAAATCTAACATTACTAACTTATAACATTACATACTCTTATTACAAAAGGTATAAAATTGCTGACTATAATATTCAAAGGTCTATCTATCATTTATTAGAAATATTTTAAGTCATACATTTGAACCTACTAATGGTTCTTTCTCATATACGTAACCGAATTTCATCCAAAAAATTTAATATTAAATACGAAATTTATAACTTTCCTTAATTTAAATTAAGAAATTTATGGACTATGATGCAACTTAGGAAACTTCCTTACCTACTCGTTTCTAAGGCAGGTCAGTGTAGGTACGACGACGAGCGAAGCGAGGAGGAGTGTTAGGTTGAACTGTGACCTTACAGCGCGCAAGCCGAGCGAGCGAAGCGAGCGTGCCGCGGCAGCGGCCGGCGAAGCGCCAGGACCGACTTTTAAAATAATACTCTTACTATTTACTTACTAACTAAGTTTATTACCAAGTTTACTTACAAAATTTATTAGGTGGTGTAAAAAAAAATTCTAGCAACATCATTACATTGACATAATCACGCGACAACAAATAATTACAACTTGCGAATATAGACGTTGTAACAGTTAAAATAAGGAAGGTTATTGCTTTTAACATTCTGGAAATGATGCTGTATAGATTTTAAAAGTTATGGGCATCGACTTTTATGACTAACAGTAATTATGACCTACATAAAGCTGACCACCGATTTATAATATTATTTTTTATGACTGATGACAATATGACTAAAAAAAATTCGGACCTAAAACGTTATTCGCTTCCAAAATCGAACTTCAAACTTTATGGGAACCAATATTAGAGACCCATTTTTGACTCTGTTGACAACATTTGTCAGAATTCAAATTTGAATAAATCTTTGTCAAGGTCATGCATTTAATGGTTAAAACCTTAATTAAACTTGAAGTTTCAATACATATTTTTGTTAAAATTATTGATATGTGTCAAAGACGTCAAATGCTATGGAAAGTCAGCCATATTTGTTTACCTTTTTTTTACTTTCAACTGAAGAATAGTATAGTCACACCGAGAACGCCGCATATTGTTGTCAAACACAAGATGTGCTAAGACCGCTGGAAGCTATAAAGAAATTTATAAATTCTCGCCGTTTTGATTTGGAGATACTGTCCGTATTGTACCCCGAGTTTAATAAATTCCGTGTTTATTTTATTTTAGGTACCTAACTCATGTTGCCTCGGTCTCCCCTGCTCATTTATATTGTGTGTGTTTTAATACCGCAAAATTAGAAATTTTATTTGTTCCGTTTTGATAACACCTGATTTTTTTGTTCGTAAGTAGTATTTGTTATCTTAGATCTTTCGTTGTCGAAAAAAAAAAACTTAAAATGCCCTTCAAAAACCGTAGAATCAAACTCATCGAAATTACAATGTTATGACATTGCTACCATGACTTGAAATTTTCCATATAATGTTTGTAATAACATTAGACCAGAAAAAAACCGATATTATCTATTCTCTTTGTCGATGCCTCAAGTTTAGTGAGTAAACCCCTGGCCAAACTATTCTTATTATTTTTGTAAAAAAAATGTATTAGGTACATATCTTCAATTCATCATCACAAACCTAAATGAAAAAATACTCCATATCATAAACTAAGCTAATACATTGCCATAAAGTTGGTTTTCGAATATCATACAGAGTGCGTGACACAAAGTCGTTAAGATTTTCTAATCACTTAATTTAGGTGTCCCATAATTTCATAATTCATAAATCATGCATAGATAATGTAAGGGGCCGGCCATTTATTAAAGAGCGAATATTGGTACTAAGTAGGGTAAGATTGAAGTACAGTAATAGTAGATTGTATCACAAGGGATCAAAATGAAATATATTTTCGGCGAGAGCGTTCATTGCAGCTCGAATGAAGCGATGGATTCCACAATAAAGTGGAACCCTGAGCGTAATGAGGGATGCAAGCGTTAACGCCTTCGACGCAAATAATTTAGATACCATGTGACATATACTGCTTTTCACACCATCTATGAGATAAATAAAATATATATTATATATTTAATATATGCACATATACATGGATTCTGAAAGAATCGTAATTGATTATGAACGTAATATTAATTTCCATATTTCATCGTCACTTTTTAGGCTGGCAATATAAACTCCTAGAACAGAAAAGTGCCACTTTGTTCCCTCCTAGCATGGAAGAAAAGACCCGTTTTTAAATAAGTGGTGGGGCTAGCGAAAGATTCCAAAATTGAGCCACGTGCGTAGCGATTGGTTCAAAAACTGGAATCTTGAGCATATACAAGTGTAATACAACATTTTCCCCCTCGCTATCGCGAGGAAATATGATTACAAATCTCATACAAATGTAAATTAAATTTAAAAAAATTTAAAACTCAATGTCGAAACGTATCGTAGAGTAATAGAGTTACTCCTGGTACTTAAATATAGCCAATGGCTTATAAAGTCACAATGGGAATTGACCAATTTAACATGTGAGCTCCGATTGCACATGTTTACTACGATCATACAGATCCACTTATACTGGGCAGTAGTGGGCCATAGGAATTAGAGTAAGATCAAATTACTTTGCCTCACATGTGAATAAGATGCGTTTTTACCCGCTCGTATTAAAGGATAAAAGAGCGCTTTACGAGATAGTGAGGGAAAAATTAAGTAACACAGACGCTCACGGTTACAAAGTTACTCGTTTTTTATATTTGTATTTGATGAGGATCAAATACCTACAAATATAAAAAAGCTTGTATTATAAAATTTATAAGCTTATAAAGCCGCCTTTTGTCAAACAAAATTTAACATTTCTGTCACGTCAAACACGATGTAGCTTTTAGTTCTCGAACTTCGCACTTAACCAATAATACGAGTAACTCAACGTTTCATGTTACAAATACGTGTAACATAATAAATACGATAGATTGTCTGTCTTGTTTATATACAGGGTGTATGGTGATATAAGGGTCGAATGCAGAAAAATTGTAAGTTAAGGTTTAAAAGTTTACAAAACAAAAATCACGATCGATTAAATTGCGATGCAAAAATTAGTGATACAATATGTATGGTATACTCTGTATACCTACCTTTATCTTTTTGTTTATCTTTGGCAGTAGAAAAAGGAAAATTTAAAAATGTAGGTGTTTATTGTTAATTGTTCATAGAAAACTTGAAAATCGTCACTCTTTTTCACTCCCAAGAGCTGTTACACAAAATTTCACGTAAAACATTAAAAAAATATTAAATTTAAATAAAACAGACAACACACGCGAAGTCACGGGCGTCGCATAGAGTCACAATATTAAATTTCACACACGAAACCAAAATGGGAAACTGTTACTTTCTCCCGAACTTGTGGCTTTGTTCCCTCGGGAGGCAAGTTTTACAAGTTATCCCGTATAATTCACGACTGGGGTTTAACAAGTTTTGCCAATAAATCGAACACATTACAAGTTTACGGTCTATTATGTATGTAGAGGTACGTTTGTACGTACAACTTCTCTGCTTTGCCTTGAGGTTGACTGGTAGAGAATGCCTTTTGGCATTAAGTTCGCCTTTTGTACATTAAGATTTTCTTTTGTGCAATAAAGATTAAATAAATAAATAAATAAAATACAGTCATAGACAAAATAAGGTGTACACAAGATGTTCAATAGTACATTGTGCATCACGGGAGGTAAGTACGGAATTACTAACGAGAGTGTTAGAAGCCCGACGCCGTAGGCGGAGGGCTTTTATCGACTCGAGTTAGTATCCCGCTTACCGACCGTGATGCATTCAATGTTTTTCATCACACTTGCCGCCAAAAAATAAGTTTTAAGACAAAATATTATTAAATGACGTACTGACATTTCTATTATTCCCAAAGGAAATTCACTTTTCTATTAGTAATGCCGCGCTTAGATTTACTCGTTCCCGTTTACTTACCTGACACAGTATGGGGAATATTCCCAAATGGAAATTTTCCCCATACCTAGTACCTAAGATTGGGAAATAACCGGGAACGACCTATTTATCACTATTCAGATGACATAGTCAGAGAGGATATCGACGCTGGAAAGGAGAAATTGGATAAGCGACACAGTGCGTACTTTACAGGAGAGGCAAATAACCGCCGAGATTTTCGAAAAAAAATCATTAAAATTAATTAGCAGGCCAAATCAAATAATTGAAGCATTATTTATGGACATAAATATGTTTTCTATGTGGTGTTTTAATTATTTAACGTATTCAAGTGTTATTTAAGGATTTACTGTCGCTTAAGCAAAATGGTCGGAAAAATTGATTCCGGTAAAATTATCTAACCAACACGTTGTAAAAGAAATAAGGAAGGTAAAAAAGTCCACCCGAGACTTACATAACAAATTCATCATGT
Source organism: Thaumatotibia leucotreta (assembly GCA_025490895.1). Classification (NCBI taxonomy): domain Eukaryota; kingdom Metazoa; phylum Arthropoda; class Insecta; order Lepidoptera; family Tortricidae; genus Thaumatotibia; species Thaumatotibia leucotreta. The sequence continues at coordinate 19,023 of JALPQI010009086.1, forward strand.
TAAAATTATCTAACTGCCGATGTGGCTTATTTTATATCCGGGTAAAAATATATGAATTGAAAAAAATGGCATAAATATATCAGTAAGAAATATCCACATACTTAAAATGAGAAACTATTTTAGACTTCATAGTCAGTCATTTCAATTACAAGAGTAACATTCCGTGACTAGTAAACGAATTTACTTACACGTGAAAAAAGAAAGACACTGTTTTAGGTATTTTTATAACTTTATTCCAAAAAGTAGGTAAGTATGTAAGTAATAGTTGTTATTAAGTATTAAAAACAAATATATTTTGTTTTTCTATTTGAGATCATTTCTCTTTATTTTAAAACATTTGCATGTTTTTCATCACACTTGCCGACAAAAAAATAAGTTTTAAGACAAAATATTATTAAATGACGTACTGACATTTCTATTATTCCCAAAGGAAATTCACTTTTCTATTAGTAATGCCGCGCTTAGATTTACTCGTTCCCGTTTACTTACCTGACACAGTATGGGGAATATTCCCAAATGTTTTTATAACTTTATTCCAAAAAGTAGGTAAGTATGTAAGTAATAGTTGTTATTAAGTATTAAAAACAAATATATTTTGTTTTTCTATTTGAGATCATTTCTCTTTATTTTAAAACATGCAAAATCAACAAGGATAACGCGTTATTCAGCCGACAATAGTTAGTACCTACCTACAAACGAGGCACTTGAAAACTATCTACTTTTAACAACCGTACTTGTTGGTATGTTTATCCACCGTATTACGTTATGATAACACTTAAAAAATAGTTTTAGTTAGTACCTATTACTTTTTTTTATTTTTTATTTATTAAAGTTCCAAAAACATTTTATTTAACGCAGAGTAACAATTGACAGGACAACCCCTCTGCCAAATGTTTCTACATAACGTGACAAAGAATAAAATAGCAGACATTTATGTATGTAAATTGTTGCTAACTATTTCATTCATGCAAGTTAGGATAAGTGACAGTAGTATTCTAATGTAAATTCAGGTAAAAAGGGATACCTAAGCGACAAATGGTTCATAAATAAATGTAGGGGTAAAAATGGATAAACGCCAATAGTTCAGATATCATAGTCAAGTAATATTGTCTAACCGTCTTAAATTTTAAATTAAGATAAAGGTAAAATTGTCCAAACGACATGAGAACATATCATACAGTCAGGTAGAAATAGCTAACCCACAAGTGATGATTAGTTGTTACACAGCAAAAATATCCAAGTAAAATTTAACCTGTCATGACAAATAGGTAAAATAATCCAAGATTCATTATGTTGAATTATATTTTATCTAATCTCCATTTTCTTAAAAGTTGTCAAAAACCAAGTCGTTTAGTAATAAAAAATGATCGAAAGTTCTCTAAATCACCGATGCGATAAGCGACACAAAAGTTGTCAGATGCATACGAAACCTAGCTCATTCGACGCAGAAAAATTTGCCGATTCTAACGGTGTATATAACTCAATATCTTCAAAAGTGTCGCTTATCCAATTTCTCCTTTCCAGCGTCGATATTATTTTGCACTTATTTTTTGACCACCTTGTATATTATATTTACGGACACAAAAGACAATTTTTAAAATACATAGTTAATCAATTTATTGTACACGAGACAGAATATAGCAGGACAGTTTTTGTGTATTGGTGAGCAATTGAAAGTAAAAAAGCAGGAGACTGCAAAGTGTCTATTGTCTAAATTAATTTAACGCCATCCCTGGGTCCTGGGTGCTTAGACAAGTTGCCAATCGCTAACGCTCAATCGTCAATCGAAAGAGTGACAAAGAGGGAAAACTACGTTACGCTACTAAGCGTTAGCGATTGGCAACTTGGCTAAGCACCCATTGCACCAAGTGCCCATTGCCCCACCCCCCTGTATTTGCAAATTCCGATGTTCGTGGCAGTAAGCCAAATCTGTTTAGGGTAGGAAGTGTCTTTCAGGTGACTTTATGACGGTCAAGCCCAGGGCCGGATTTAGGGGGGCAACAAGGGCTACAGCCCCGGGGCCTCCACGAAAGAGGGGCCCCCACAATAGAGATTTCTACAATTTTGTTTTTCAAATTCCAAATAGTAAACACTAGTAAAATTTTTTTTTTTAGTTTTGAAAGTGATCTACTCCGGGAACTAGATTTCAGCAAAATCATCAACAATTTTTCGGCGAAAAAAGCTCGGAAGATTCTGTTCGTTAATACTAAAATTTAATTTCAGAGATTTATGCGTCGTTGGACTAAAAGTAAATATGGCGATGTATAAAAATGTCTACATATAAAATAAAATTGGTCCGAGTGTTAGAAAGCCAATACTTTAGAATGCTTAAGTCTTATCAAGTCGGAATATAAAAATGACTACTATCAAATTATAAAAATGTTTAGGGGAAGGTAGCCCAAAGAGGGCATAGCGCCCAAAGAGGGCACTGGATTTTATCTTGCCATTTCAAAATGGAGCGTGTTTGTAACACGTGACAGTACTTCCCGCCATACTCGCGCATCTCGTGTCATTCGTCCGGCTAATCTATGAGCACGCCGTTACGGTCTCTTACAAAAACATGTTTTTTGCGGCTTTTTGAAAAATATTTCAAGGTGTGAGTCATGTGTTTTCTCATTTTTGATGCTTGCGATGCTGTCATTAATGCCTGTTACTTATTAATTCGTTATCTGGCCGTAATACCCCTGTATTCAACTACTCGTGTCTCACCATTTTGAGGGTAGATTTTGCTTCCATTTTGTAATTGACGAAAAAGGCAAAGCGGGCAGGGTAATGTGGGCACTGTCCGCTTTTCCCGGTGTGTTTTTTACAATGTAAATTTAGTTGAAAACTGGTATATTTATAAAACTAAGCTTCCCAGCATCCCAACGTCCCAGCAGGAACGTTGTTTTGAATGCCACGAACTTTAGAGGACCCATCTGTCGAGGACTGGATTAAATGTAATGACTGCGACTCGTGGGCTCATGTATCTTGGACATGAGTTCCAGAAATCAGGTCCTTTTATTGTAATATGTCTCAGGGAATTGAAATATATTATTTTAATATTAAAAAAGGTAAATAATAGATGGTTATGCCTGAATAATATTCATCGTGATCTTCATATCAGCCTAAAGACGTCCACTACCGTACATAGGTCTCCCCCAAATATTGCTACAATGATCGGTCCTGCGCCGCCCGCATCCAGCGGACTCTTGCGACGTCGACTACGTCATCAGTCCACCTTGTGGGGGGGCATATTCACGCGCACCTTCCGGTACGTCGCCTCTACTAGAGATCCTGTCCACCCCAACATCCATTGGTTCTACGTGCAATGTGCCCTGCCCACTACCACTTCAGTTTTGTGATTCGGAGAGCTATATTACTTTGGTTCTGCTGCAGATGGCCTCATTTCTAATACGATCACGCAGTGAGACTCCTAGCATAGCCCTCTTCATTGCCCTTTGGGTGATTTCGCTTTATCCCAGCCCATGCCCGTTTTGCCCTAAGCCGATGCCCACTTTAGGCCCCCCCCCTAGGGCAAAGCGGGCAATCGTAGAGGTTTTTAAAATTGCCCATAATTATTTTGTTTATCATTTTTAGATAAATTAAGCCATCCTCCATCGAAAAGTATTAAATAATGCACCTTTTGGAAAAAAAAGTATAAGCTAGCTAGGTTAAAAACCACTTTTTTTTCAACTCTCCCTTAAGGTGCCCTCTTTGAGCCACCTTCCCCTATGTCTTATCAAGTCGAAATATAAAAATGACTACTTTCAAAGTGTACAAATGTCTCAAGTCTAATCAAGTCTGAATATAAAAATGACTACTTTCTTTACTATAGGTCCAGGATTATAATAATACATATACGGATCAAATTCATCACCACCAACAATCATATACAGGTGGACATTTTTATACTTCGTCAAAATTATATACGCCCGAACTTATGCAAGTGGACATTTTTATACATTGCCATATTTACTTTTAGTCTAGTGTCGCAACATGTTTATATTTGGTCTAATATACAGGTGAACATTTTTATACTTCGTCAAAATTATATACGCCCGAATTTAAGCAAGTGGACATTTTTATACACGATGATTCTTAATCCGTGATCAGGAATATTTTTTTCTAACTCAGTAATTGATGGGGATTACGTTAAAGTAGTAATTACGTGAAAACAAATTTATTTATTTTTTAATCATGTTTTAATTTTGAATTAAATTTTATCCTAAAATCCTTGTCACTGTACTACCATATCGGTTTTAATGAGTTTGTATTGTAATCTCTTTACAAACTTATTAGCAATTGTCAATTTATGAGTAAACCTTGCCCATGACATTGTCAATCACTTTTGTCATACGCATAATAAACAAAGTCACAGTCGCGGATATTGAATGAGAAAATTATACTTATTCACCAAAAATCATGCCTCCACCACATCCGTACTCAAACATAGAGTGTTACGATACTGTACGTTTGTCAATAGGTACAAACGAATAGCACAATGCGAACCCAACAGTTATTTCACGAAATTCATCCAAACGTTCCGATCCCCGGACACAATTTAATAAACCGCACCCAAAATCTTCGCGACTTCGGACAGTTTACGGTGCCACAACATGCTCAAGCACCCGGACGACCTCGTCATCATCCTGACGATCTGGATCGACAAATCTTAAGATTCCTTTCTGAAGAAGATTTCGAGAGAATCAATCCAATCACAGGAGTCGAGCGGATCTGTGTCAAGAACAACACGGTGGACATTTTGAACACTTGTTAAATTATGTTTCAAATAATGTTTTTTTAGTTGGTCAAGTATCCAATTTTATTGTTTTTATTTAAATAAATTGTACTGTATGAAAACAAATCGCTTTACTTGCTCAAGATTTTGCCAAGTTTAGGTAATGCACTTTAACATAATCTCCTATTAAATTTGTTCGTCGTTATCAGTGTTGCATTGATAAGATAATGAGTAGGTAGATAGATAGTCTTTATTGACATAAGATCTGTCAAATTCCCATTTCCCGCCATAATGATGGCACTTGACGTATCGTAGTTAAACTTTGTACTGTAGGATGACCATGTATTAAGTGGTAATTCGTTTTGATTAGGTTTTCACTTTTAATTAATTAAACAGTGAAGAAATAACGTGAGACCTCGACGAATAAGTTTAATTTTGGCTAAATTTTAATGTTTTTCTACTCCTGATCACGGATTAAGAATCATCGTGTATATCGCCATATTTACTTTTAGTCCAACGACGCATAAATCATTTCAGATAAATCTCGTTTCCGATTACATTTAGGTATATGTTTTTTAAATAATAAAATAATCTTTACTTGTTTCCACAAAAAATATTTGTTGAAAAACTTGACTGAAAAAAAATGTCTACTTTATTTGGAAAATAATTCCTCCACTCCTTTGTTGCCCCGAAGCCTCTCAACCTCTAAATCCGGCCCTGGTCTAGCCTATACCGTTTATCGTTGCCCGACACACTTGCATTCTTCTGAGGTGGCTTATAGTGGTCCCGTTTTATCCATTTATCGTGCTACACGTCACTTTACAACGCAACACTTGGCAACGCCGACAAACGATAAGACGCCGTACCATCATAAGCCTACTGGTGGCTTACCATAGTCACGCGTTTACTGTTTACCGTGCTACTCGTCACTTTCATACTAACGTACTTTTAAGAACCAGACGTGAACAACGACAAACGATTAAACACGGTACCATCACAAGCCTACAGAACGTGACAGCAACGACGACAAACGATTAACACAGTACCATTATTAAGCCTACACGGTAGAAAATTGTTTCTTAGATGAAACAAGTAAGGATGGCTTTGACCTTTTCAACGCCAAGAACCACTAAAGTGGCCGTGTGTTGTTCTGTCTACCACGCCAGCAGCCACTAAAGTGGTCATCGAATATGCTGTCAAAGTACCTAAATGTCTTGCCGACAGATAAGGTTCATTTTCGTTGTTGATTAGTCACTTGAGATACGGCGTGTATCTCAAGGGAAGGCGTTGAAATGGGTAAATATAACTGATTTGTTCTTCGCCTTGTAAGGGATTGCATATACCCGAGAAAATTGACCGGTGGTTGCTAAGGCCGAGTGGCCGAGGGGTGCACGCATCAGCCGCGAAAGCTGAGCACATGGGTTCGATCCCCACCTCGGACGTTAGGTGATCTTGGTCGTTTTTCTTTAGTATATGACATCTAATATTTATAATTTGATTTGTTATAGTTGATGACTCTGATTATACATGTTCCACTTGGCCAGAGAACAGTGTTGGCTGAAGAAACCTGGCGTTGTAGTATGTAAACACGGCGATGTCACCGATGAAGTGAATACCTGAAATAAAACATTTGCATTATCCGAACGCCAAATCCGCCAAACCGCTTGCCCAGCGTGGCGATTGGCATTTAGGTACCTCCTAAGGCGTCTATACGCATAGTTAATAGGAGAGGCGTATTACGTCCAGCACTAAACTATCATAGGCTGATGATGGGTATTATCCGAACTGGAAAGCGAAAATCCTGAATGCTCCCGAAACTTTTGATTTTTTCAGTTTTCTTAATTAATTATTTAACTAAGTTCGGAAATTGTGCAGTGTTCTATTTATTTGCAGAGCAGTAGAATACAATTGTTCTGCTAAACTTTCTATTCTCACTGTTTTTTTTGGTTTATGTAATGGGGATTTGTTACTCGCCATGATTCTTGCAATGTTTTTGCATGATTCGTAAACGTAATATATTTAATATTACCTCAAACCGTAACCAAGCGTAGGTTTTAGTACTATGAACAGATATTGCAAGGTAATTTTAAGTTAGCCATAACCATTGAGACGTAATAAATTTTTTATTTTTTTTCGAGCAGCAATGTATTGCGTCCATTGCGTATTACTTAATGTGACATTAGAAGAGAAGGGTCTAGTATTGTTTAATAATTATCGTTACGTATTTCGTCCGTGAGACTATTTCGCAGCCTAAACTAAATAATTATTAAACATGTTTTGATATTATTACTAGCTAAACAATGACAAGGAATTCCTATTAGAAAATAATACCCACTTACCATTTTATTAGAAAACAAATGTTTTACTCCAAACAAAACACATAAATGACTTAAATTTTCATTTCATACTACCACATTCTTTAAATTATTCTGTAATAATTGTTATGATTACTCATGATTTTACTGTTAAATTACTACCTTTTACAGTAAATAAACAACATGTAATTGACATGATAACGTTGATGACACACTTCAAGCATGCTTCAAGCGGATAGTCGATACCTACCACAGAAATGGCTAGCTTAGTGAATAAAAAAATCTTCAAGAAGTATTTATTTCATTCCGAATTGATTTTAAGGTATAATACAAACTACCAACCTAATGATAACTAATTTCAGCTTTAGGCTGATTACGAAAACTCTTTACAAAATGGTAAGAACAAATGCTGTCAAAGTAAATTACAAATAAATCAATTTGTTTGACGTAGATTGTCTTCATTGGATTGTCTTGTAAACTTGTAAATCGGTGTTATCAACTTCTGCATACAATGCCAAGAGCATCAATATTTGGTTCTCGGGAACTAGCCGATATGATTTTAATTTATGGCGAAACTGGACAACGTGAGCGGCGAGCCATTTCCATGTCGTAGGGCACCGCGGGACCCTCGCGTTATTATTCGTGCATTACAGCGAGTTCGTGAAGATGTTCCTATTACAGGAAGAGTTATAGCACCAGAAAATGTTAGACATGTTCCTGTTCAGAGAGAAGTAAGGATTTTAGAGATGTGATTGAAAATCTCCAGCAAGTTGATATGGAGAAGGTACGACAATCATTGTTACGCCGCTGTGTCACCTGCAGCGAAGTTCAGGGACGACATGTGGAAAATAGGTACGCCAGACGTGTAAATCGTAATGATTTTTATTTTTAATATTAAAAACTTACACTAAACGAATGTCGGCTTTTTATTATTGCCAGCAGTTAAACGTTATCATTATCACTTGAACTGTCAGTTGTGACGTCATGCCATCGCCATTAAGACAAAGTAGCGATACATTGCTTGCTGCATTATTTTATATGGAAAAAAAAGAGTTTAATTAAGATTTGTTATTATGCAATATCAGTTCAGAACACTAATGCCTACGTCTGGTTTAAATTTGAGGTAATATTAAACATACACGCTGTATAAAAGCAATGATCTTATGTCTTCTGCAAGCCACGTCGCAATATTAGTCTAGCTATAAATTTCGCGTAGGTCCGATTTTCGTGACACTTGTGCCGGATACTTCGCCAGCCCTGTCTCCATGGCTGCCACACAGACACTCAGCGACATCGACATCGACACTACATCTGCAACTAAGTGCCGCGGCTGTGGACACACATCTATAGACAGTCGATGTCTACGAACAAATAAAATATGGAAGCCGCACGCCATTCTAAATTGCCTTTCATAAACGGTCCTGAATTTTAGTTGACAAGTGTCACCCCCTCTTCAATGCATCACGGTAATGAATTTCAGTATCAACCTATAAAAACTTAAACTGCCATTTAAAAAGAGTTGTGATTGTTCCATCAAAGTTTTGATTGGCTATATTTTATAAACATTTGTCAAAGAATATGCGCGGTGTTAGGAAAAGCGCTATGTCCTGCCCCATCTTAGCACAATTAAACAATTGATTTCGGGGGCATTTTTGAGCTGGCGGTAGACGTCCATGTTATATATGGTCGCAGGTCGATGTATACACAGAATACATATTGGCACAAGTACAGAAAACCATCTCCAAACACCCATTTAAAGAAATAATGACTCTTGCTACGATACTATTAAGTTCAAAATCTGAAAATTCATTAAAAATTAACATAGATACATAGATATTCCTCATAAAATCTCAACAACAGACAGCCAAACAACAGTCAGTTAACAACGGACAGCCAAACAACTAGATATACGTAGGTGGAACTCAAAAGCCCGTAAAAACCGTGGAATGAATTAGAACTTCACCTTATAATTCAGTGAAAACCTAAACCTAGCAATCAAGAATTCTATGTTCCAGAACATTAGCATAGTATGTATAACATTTACATAATATAGCGACATTAACCTTTATTATACTTGCATCGTTTGCGACACTGCCATTACGCATGCTCTGTATGTTAATCCGTTACTTTAGTTATCTAGATAGTGATATTTCAGCACATTTCTAATTTTTATTTTATAAAAAAAAATACGACCGTAATGACGCTTACGATTAATTTGTTCTTAAATATTTGGTCCTCAGTCATACATACTTCATCATCATCAGACATCGGAATTCTGGTACCATTTTTGAACTGCTCATTAGCGAAAAGACGGCTTGTTGTTTACTTCTATTTGTAATCATAATTATTTTACATTATATTCTGCATTGATCGATAAACGTACGTATATACAATTGGTAGTCAATAAACGAGACGTCCCTATGACAGCTCAAAAACGCTACCAGAATTCTGATGTCTGGTCATCATCATCAGCCTATCTTAGTCCACTGTGGTTAGGTCTCTTCTATTCATTATGCGTATTAGGAGGTAAATGCCCATAATCGCGACTCTGGGCAAGAGGATTAGCGATAGCGGTAATGTGTCCACTATGATGATGTTGCTGTCCATCATCAATTTTCTATCAAAAAATCTTCAGTGACACATTCATATTTTATTTCTATGTGTTTAAGGACCTACGTATCTAAATGCGTCTATTATCAAGTCAAGTTTTAATTGGAATAAGGTCGATTTGGGTAAGAATTGCCGACGATATCTATTTATGTGACAAATTTTATTTTTAACCGACATTAAAAAAGGAGGAAAATCTCAATACTACAGAATTTTTATTCTTCGAGATGCTATCTCCGTGAATCGTGAACTGATTTTCAAATGTTTTTTTATTCCAGGTGTTTTTTTATTTACCCTCAGATGGTCCCGTTGGCACTAAGTTGGGGTTTCATGATGGGATCTTGGAGAAAGGGTTGTCGTTTTTTTTTTTTTATTTGGTGTTTATATTTACCTGTTCCGAAAAGAGTAAAAAACTCAATTTTGCACGCATCGGTCATTAAAAACGATAAATCCATCGCATAAGGAGGATCTGCAAGAAAATGTTGATAGTTTTTAAAAGATAATGGTTTTGAGTCTGTAGGACAAAGACAGTGTCACGGCCCGGCCACGACATTGGTCTAAGGCGACCAGCGGCGAGCGAATGCATGAGTTGGAGCGGGATGCCGATTAGGGTGGTCCAAAAAAACATTTATTTTATTTTCCCATGGGGCACCCCCTTATTTTGTTACATCTGTTAAAATGATAAATTATACCAATTTTCATAATTTTATTTAAATTATAAAGTGGTGCTCAACGCCTTTGATGTTTTTTATATTGTATGGAATGTGAAAAAATTAAATTACTGTTTCTTAACTTTTTATTTTAGTTATTGCTTCTAGACTGTTTAAACAAAGGATTTTTAAGTAACAAAGTAGAAGTTAATTTTTGTTTCTATTTTTTAAGCTTATTTGAATCTTCGCCAAAAAGTCAACCGAATCAATAATTTATTAAAAATAAAAATAAAACGTATTTTTTACCTTCATGACTTTTAAATCCTGTTTTGAACAGTATTAAAGGAATTACTGACATAAAAATCATAAATATAAAATATTGATTTATTTTGGGATTCATAAAATATTATATTTTTCAAAGGCATTGAGCACCGCTTTGGAGTCGAGATAAAATTACGAAACTTGGTATATTTTATCAACGTAATAGCTGTTACAAAATAAGAGGGTGCCCCATTAAAAAAACAATATTTTTTTTTTCCATACAAACGTGAACCACCCTAATGCCGATATGGGTACGTATGGTTTTCCGCTAAGCCGGTCGCCTTAGACCAATGTCGTGGCCCCATATCGGCATACCGCTCCAACTCATGGATTCGCTCGCCGCTGGTCGCATCAGACCAATGTCGTGGCCGGGCCTTTAGAGCATGATGTTCGCTAGTATGCCAACTTTTTCATAAGTGTAAGGGTTTCCCCAAATCAACTGACGCAGAATCGGCTTAACCTTTCGTATGCCTAGTTCCGTATCCGTCCAAAGCCATTTGGACTGTAATTGTCAAATTTTAAAGTTATTAATTACAAAAAAAAAATGTTGACAGCGGCATACGAAAGGTTAAGCCGGTCGAAAAAAGATTTACGTCGACGACATAAGAGCGATCCAATGTAGCATCGAACCTATGTCGATTTTGGGATACCTTATGGCCTGGCCACGACATTGATCTAATGTGACCGGCGCGGCGAAAACCAAACGTGCGAAAGGGAGTTCCGATATTGGCCTCTTGCTACAACTTATGGGTTCGCTCGCCGCCGGTCACCTTAGACCAATGTGGCCAGAGGGCCTACAACGAACCACGAACGAAGTGTTGTCTCTCTCTCGCACTTGTAAATTCCAACGTAAGTGTGACAGAGAAGCAACACGTCGATCGTAGTTCGCGGTAAGCATGCAGGCCATATAATTGCTAAGTATTGGTTGTCCCTTTCGCTCTTATAGACATATTTTTAAGATCGAAAGGGACAAACAATACTTAGTGGCTTGCTAAGTTAAAAGACGTTTATGAATAAGTGGGTGAGACAGCAAAAGACTGTTAACATACCTGTCTCAGCGCTAAGAACAAGATGAATTTTCATAACAGAAAGAATCACAACAAAAGCTCCCAATGATGTAGAAGTCAGAATGCGGATCTGAAAAGAACAAAACATGCCCGAAACGTCAGAATAATATTAAAAGTAAGTTTAAGTCCCGTCGTCATTAAAATCAGTGATAATCGTGAAACTTTAAATCAACATAACCTGTTGGTTTTTAAAATCACTCAGTTTATGAGCCGTTTTCATTTCTCTACGATATTGTCAAAGAACTCTGACAATGTTCTGTTATTTTATTACCAGTGATCGTTTTTTTAGGTTCTCTCTACCGGAATTTTGCGTATAAAAAAAATTACGGATGTGACTATAAAAGATTATTTTACACTGTTGTTTTATACACACAAGAGCATGCTTTATGAAACAGAAATATGGCAATATAATTAAAGTTTATTTTTCAAGTTACTATAGGAGACCCGCCGGGAGAATCCAAAAAACCGTTCACTGATTCTTAATCGGATAATGGGAATATGATTCCCACCTGTTTTGAATAATGTGTCTCACTGATAAGGGCCAAACCAATGAAATTTTGGTGAGACTCTTGTTTTATTAAGGGTTATACTCAAAATTCTACATACCCACATTATCTCTTGGATATCCATAACTAGGGACACAAGCAGCATAATCCCACATATCACCATGGCCGCCAATCCGAAGACACTAGTTCCGTTTACAACTATAGAAATAAAATACTACACTTATTAATCTTGAAAAGAGGATGTACCTTTCTATGGTTTTTAGAAGCCATTGCCAAGCAGGTAATTCATGGAAATTAAAATAAAAACCGGCCAAGAGCATGTCGGGCCATGCTCAGTAGTTATTCAAAAACGGCTGGGCCGATTATGTTCAAAATAGTTTTATTTTAAAGTATTCTATAAGCCATATCCATGATTATTTTCATATTTTTTGTACTACGGATTAAAAATTAGAGATTTAGGGGTGGACACAATCTTTTTTTCTTCTGAAGCAATTATCTCCGAAAATATTGACCTTAAAAAAAATTGAAGACCCTTATTCTCTTTAAGAGACCTATTCAATGATACCCCACACTATAGGGTTTCATCAAATAAAAAAAATCATCCCCACTGCACCAGTTGGGGAGGTAACAAAAAAATATGTTTTCTAGTTTTTATTCTACCACTTTGTTGGCATGATTAATATGTATACCTGTACTAAATTGTAGATTTCCAGTACTAACAGTCACTGAGCTATGCTGCGGACAGACTGACAGATGGACAAACGGACATAGCGAATCTATAAGGGTTCCGTTTTTGCCATTTTGGCAACGGAACCCTAAAAATGTATCGTATGGCCATTTAACTAGTAAACTTTGTCCAATAGCTAAAGTCACATTGTATATAGTGTTTTTGGGAGTAGTAGGGAAGTGCAGGGATCGAAACTAGCTTTTTTTAAATCTCGAAATAGTCCAATGCCTTAAAATGTTTTACTCTTCATGTAGGTCAACATGTTATGATTAACAACACCGTATTTTTTAATTACTCCATTAATATATTATGTATATACCGAAGAACGAAAAACAACGTACTTAGAACCGGTTTTTATGGGGAAAAAAACCGTTATTCGATCCCTGGGGAAAGGGAATTTTCGAAAAATTAACTTACCTTGAGCTATGGCAACTCCGTATATGCTATTATACAACTCTCTATTAGAGGTCACAATAGCAATTAAAATCACACCAAAAAAGATCTCCGCTATCCCTACAGATAAAACGGTGGGCCATAGTTGCCCAATAAATCCTGCATCGAAGGCTCCATAAGGCTTGTGCCAGAATTTGCGACAATCGATCTTATTACAACCTTTGAAGGGACACCTTCGCGTGACAATGTCTCCGGTAATTTTGGATTTTGTATCACCAATTTGTTCTGGTAGTAACGCATGTTGCGCGTAATTTATTTCAAGCAAATTTTGGCTTTGCATTTTGTAATTTGGAAGTTTTATGCTAAATATTTTGTTAATGTGACATTTAGCTTAGCATTAGAATGTGATAGGAGAAAAGTTAATCTTTTATTTTGATGTCTATAGGTTTGTTTATACATTTTGCACTGGCAGGAAAGATTTAATGTAAATGTCTCTGTACACATTCGGCCAATCAGGTAATCTAAAAGCCTGGCCACGACATTGGTCTAAGGCGACCGGCTTAGCGGAAAACCATACGTGTGAGAGGTAGTTCCCATATCGGCATCTCGCTCCAAATTATGAATTTCCTCGTCACCGGTCGCCTTAGACCAATGTCGTGCCATTTAGGTACGTGTGTAAGTGAAGCAAAGCAATCTTACGATTTCGCTGCATTGCTAGTCGTGTCCCTTGTATCTTAGATTGGCCAACATTGGGCCAATATGTACAGCAGCCGTAAGGCCATGCCGTCACGAATAAGACGCGGAGAAGAGCGGAGCTGTAAGAGCTCGGCCAATGAGAGCGCATCACAGTGTTTCGAATTTTGAATTTGAAGAATTAATTGGTCAATTATACACAGCTCCGCTCCTCTCCGCGTCAGTGGAGCCGCACCCTAAGTATTTCAGTTCGGGGCAGGCCTGCTACCACGAAAACCGAAGTTAGTAAATGTCGGGGATTCGTCTCTGTCACTCCAACGAAGGCTTTATTAGAGTGACAGAGAAAAATCCCCGAAAGTGAACTTTGGTGTTCGCAATAGCAGAAACACCAGCGCCCTTAGCACATTTCGTGTTTGATAACAAGTAGCTACCCGTATCTTTTCGATTGTATTGATTAAAGAGAGACGTGTGGCTGCGAGTTGTTGTTAAACGCAAAATATCCTAGCTCGTAAATATCGCAAAATTCGGGGATTTATCTCTGTCACACCTTCGTTGAAATGACAGAGGCATAGATACCAGAAATTTCAGATTTACATTTTCTGAAATTATATTTTTTCTAGGATAAAACATAGGCAGCTAATTCAAATACCTACTCTACGGGCAGCCAATTCTTCGCGCAACATTCTTTGAATTCCGACAATGTCGTAACTCGTAACAGATGTGCTTGCCATAGAAAAAATTAACTGCGAAAGACTCTGGTTGTCACATTCTTTGAGATTTTCTTTTTTTTTCTACTTGCAGAGATTGTTGGCCCGAGTATAATGAATTAAAATATGAATAAAACACCTAAATGAGCTAGCTATGCAGTATTTATTAAACATTTTGACAAATTTTGAAAAATATATTTTTATTTATTTTCTGAAACGCAAATGTTTGTTGATTGATAATAGTCTTTTGCGAGCGCCGCAGTCTACATTTTCAGGCCAATCGCATTGTTCATTACTAGGGTTGTATAGAAGATTCAATGGACACTCCAAAGCAACAGGTTTTCCTTCAGAGCATTTGTAAAATTGATTGCAGTTTTCATGAGCAACCAGAATACCATCTGAATTCTCAGCAATACAGATTTCAGAAGCTTCACTAGGATTTTCATTTCCTCCATTTTCATTATTGTCTCCATCTTTATCACCACCATCTTCAACATTATCATTTCCGTCGATTCTTCTTTCGCAGTTTACATTCTCAGGCCAATCGCATTGTTCGTTTTCAATGTTGTAGAGAAGATTCAATTGGCATTCCAACGCAACGGGGACTCCTTCGGAGCACTTGTAGAACTGATTGCAATTTTCATGAGCTACAAGAATCCCATCTGAGCCTTCAGCAGCGCAGATTTTTGCTGCTTCGCTAGGGTCACCATTTACACCACCGTTGCTTCCAGAATCCGCATCTTCTTCACTAGGATTATTTCCGTTGTTTTCACTGTCTTCGTTACCGTTTCCTGAGTCCTCGTTTCCATTTCCCTGATTTCTGCCATCACAATTTACATTTTCAGGCCAATCACATTGCTCATTACTAGGGTTATACAAAAGATTTAATTGGCAGTCTAAAGCAACTGGAAGCCCTTCAGAACACTTGTAGAACTGGTTGCAATTCTCATGTGCTACTAAAATGCCATCTGAACCTTCAGCAGCGCATATTTCGGCAGCGTCATTGGGATTTCCGTTTCCATTGTTGTTGCTTTCATCGCCATCACCATTGTTGTCATTATCAGCTTCTTCGCTGCTTTCTGGTGCTGGCCTATTGCTGCAGTCGACATTATCTGGCCAGTCACATTCCTGAGTTGCGACATTAAACACAAGGTTGGCAGCACACTCGCGTTCGATAAGTTGCCCCTGAAGACAATGGTAGAATTTGTTGCAGTTTGGATGCGGCGTTAATGCATCGTTCTGGCAACCATTCTTGTTGATTTCAGCACTGGTTAGTGCCACAGCACAAAATAGTGCTAAAACTGCCCCTGAAAATTGGAAGGTTGATATTTATTTTTAGAGTTTTTAATGGTTGAAAGACTAAAAATTTAAAAGAAGTCAGGGATCGATCAAGTTTAACTATTACTTGAAGCCTAAAAGAGTCAACATATTTATATTTTGCCTTCAATAAGCATGATTTTCAACTATAAAAAGGACAAGTTCATACGAGTTTGTACATTATATCGCTTTGTTCTACACTGTTTATACAATTTTAACGACAAGAGTAATTTCATCATTTCATTTTATTCTTGATTACCTTAAGATAAAAATGTTTCTTGATTATTTTTTAGTACTACGAATTAATTATCTTTCCACCTTGAACACAGAATAATTAATAGTACTACATACTTGACTCTTGCAATTTAACAAATAATACTATTAAAGTCACAATCAATGGCATTTATTGTAAAAACATACTGAAAAAAACGTATTTTTCTAATATTTTTTTTATAGTCTCGATATGTAGGAAAATATTCCACTATAAATACAATTCAAAAATTGCAAGATAGATCAACAGATGAGAAATAACTAAGTGAATTCAAAGCGCCATTATAAAACCCATAAGAAATGAACTCGAAATAGAATATGGAATTCTCTATGAAGGGTCCACGGAAAGAACATGTCTAGTCAATTCAAATTACAGAAGGAAAAACCACCTTACTGTAAACAGAATAATTGTGAATTTGCCCCGTTTTTTTTTTTAGCTTTGGACATTATTTTTCCGTGTACCCTTCATATGCCATAAATTGACGAGGAAAATGTACCTGTTACCTACGTAACTACTGAAACTTAGTAAAAGCAAGATAATTGAAATTTGTAAATAAAGAAGTTCGCCAACATCGGAGGTGGGACGGCACCCACGTCCTCAGTTTTCGCGGCTGATGCCAAATCCAAGCGACATGGAGCGATCGAGCTGGAGTGGTCGAGTGGTATAGGCATCAGCAGCGAAATCTGAGGAGGTGGGTTTAAATCCCTCTTCTAACGTGGGTAAACTCGGATTTTTTTCCTTGGTATATCATCACACATCATCAGCCTATGATAGTCCACTGCTGGACGTAGGCCTCTCCTATTAACTATGCGTATAGGCGCATTAGGAGGTAAATGCCGATAATCGCCACCCTGGGCAAGCGGATTGGCGATCGCAGTAATGTGTCCACTATGAAGACGCTGCTGCCCATCATCAATCTTTTATCAAATAATGGTCAGTGACACTTCAATCCCTTAGTCGACTCTTACGACCCCCGCAGGAGGAGTTGGGTGGTGACAAATGTATTCTTACTGACGTCACCACACGGCCCTTGGTATATGACGACTAATATTTAAAATTTATATACAAAGTGTTACCTCTTTAACAAAACAAATCAAAAATATTTAATAAATCAATTTCAGTTGTTCCAAAAATAATATAAATAATCAATAATAAACTGTAATGATGTAATGAAATATGCGTATATTTATATAAAATAGTAGATACAACGTAAGATATACGTATATTTCATTACACTATTACATCGTTAAATTAGTACAAAGCACAGAAAACTTACCTTTCATAATTGGATTTTCTTTACAAAATGTTATTTCGTGTCTTTTCAGATTTAAATCGTTAGCAACTGAATGCATAACAACTATTTATACTTGAATTCTTGTCACAAGAGATAATCAATAATGAAAATTACCTACCAAGCCGGAAAGATGATCGTTATCGATTAGAATGATTGTTGTTTCATTGATAAAATGATCTTTGATCACATTTAATAATTTGTGCATTGCTGCTAAATGTGTTTCAAATACCTACCTATGTAAAAAATTAAAATTTAAGTAAAACCGACTTTATCCGATTTCTCCAAGATCCCATCATCATTCATCACACTCTGACTTGGTGCCAACGAGACCATCTCGGTTTGTTCTGAAGTCGGTTAAAATAGTACATTACGAAACGAGTGCGAAAAACATGAAATCCGAAACGAGTGGCGATGTTTTAAAACACGACCGATAGGGAGTGTTTTAAGTCGACACGAGTTACGAATTTCGTTTTTGCACGTGTCTCGTACGACGTTTTTTAGTGCAGATGGCCCTCCAAAGTTTTGGACTTGATTTAAAATGAGCCACTTCTCGCACTAGAGCCTAAAAAGGCACCATCTGTACTAAAAAAATAATTATCGAAATCGGTTGGCATGATATCGCTTTTTTCGTCCATTTGTCGTGCAAAACTTAATTAAAATTTCAAGTCTTAAATTAAATTTGCTTTAAGTTTTCTCTTAGATGTCATTGTTAGAATTGGACCACGAAAATTGGGACCAATCGGGAAGTATCAACTTTCGAATAAAAAATGAGTCATCATAATTCACCCAGTCGAAAGTTCTGAGGTAACTAACTTTAAAAAAACATACCTTTCAATTGAGAACCTCCTTCTTTAAAGACAGTTGAAAAAGTAAAGTCAAAGGCATAATAAGGTGTAGGTACCTTTATAAAAATGCTCAAACATATGTCGCAGTGCACGTTAAATCTGTATAAGGCTGCGGCTCCACTGACGCGGAGCGGAGCGGAGTTGTGGTAGCTCGGCCAATGAGACCGCATCACATTGTTTAGAATTTTGAATTTGAAGAATGTAATTGGACAATTTTGCACAGCTCCGCTCCGCTCCGCGTCAGTGGAGCCGCACCCTAATAAGAACATCGTAACATGTTTATAAGAGGATTCTTTCGATACATATTTTTGGACTTGAATTGAATACCCATCGGTACGTATCTCTGCCGATTGAGGTTTTCTTTTCAAAACGGTCAAGGAAAAAATATTCGTGATGAATAAATATACAAATACTGCCCTCGCCGGGATTTGAAACGGATCCTCCAGCTTCGTAGGCAGTCACTACCAAAAGTACCAAATAGGCTACAGAGGCTGACTAAAACATTAAATTCATTTTGTCAGCCTCCGTAGCCTAGTTGGTAATGACCCTGCTTACGAAGCTGGAGGTTCCGGGTTCAAATCCCGGCGAGGGCAGTATTTGACAAAATAATTAAATTCAATTATGTCAGCCTCCGTAGCCTTTTTTTTTTTGTTTAGGGGGGGAGAAATGCTTTACGCATACCGCCCGGGTGCGGGAGGGGACCCGAACAGTTATGTGGGACTCCCGTTTGGCTAATGAGGCCTACGGTATACCCACTAAAAAACCCCCCCACATGCCACCTCATCGCCTTTTGGCGGGGTCACGAGAACGCTCTCGCTTACATTCGCGACCCCGCCGGCGGCAGCTGCTTCCGAGCAGCTCCATCGCGGGTGTCCGAAGACCCTCCACGCTGGACGCGCCAGATGGTTGGGCGTGCCTTCCTCCTCGGTCTCCATTATGTATTGTGGCGGACCCTCCCGAGACCGCCACAAGGAGACCTTGGGTGCCGGAATATTTCCCGGTACCTGGCGGCATATAAGGTCTATGGTTATGCTGCCGACCACACTTCGGCTGCAGAGGATAGGGCAAGCGGCAACGACAACACCGACACTCCTCTTCCTCTGCAGCCCCACCGACGCCGTTACGGCGGAACGGCCCCGCCAAGGTCGTAGGGGGTAGGGAGAGTGGCGCTCCGTAATACCATCACGCCTCTCCCCCTGCGATCCCGCCTCGGCCGCAGAGGATAGGGAGAGCGGCAACGACAACACCGACACTCCTCTTCCTCTGTGGTCCACCTCCACGCGTCCTAAGCGGGCTCGGTGAGCCCACTTGGAGCGTCCTCCTCGGGCCAGCCGGCGGCCCAAAACTGGCTGGCCCTGGGTGCCTCTTCGCTTCACCGTGGGTGACCAGTCCACGGTTACTGAGCCCCTCCACCACGACCAGGTGGGCACTCCACGGGGGGAGCCTCCGTAGCCTAGCTGGTAATGACCCTGCTTACGAAGCTGGAGGTTCCGGGTTCGAATCACGGCGAGGGCATTATTTGTGTATTTATTTATCACAAATATTTGTTCCTTGATCATGGCTGTCTATGTATTTAAGTATCTATAATATGTATCTATCTATTATATATATCGTCGCCTGGTACCCACATCACAAGCCTTAATTGAGGTTACCGTGGGACTAAGTCAATTTGTGTAAGGTGTCTCAAGATATTTATTTATTTATTATTTATTTAATTAAGTTTCACGAAATCATGCATCGCGAGGACTGTGAGCGTTTAAAACCAGATGCCTTCAATCCTTTAATCACAAAACAGTTTTAATTATTTTACAGCAGCTTCCTTTATTGCGGCGTCTGATTACTCCAATCTCGCTCAACAATTAGCAGACGACATTATCTGGCCGCCATTTTAGTTCCGGTGTATTCTCTTCGCAGGCAAATAAAATTGTGAAAGTCCAGTAAAACTATTTCGCCGCTCTTATACACGGTGTTACGCGAGCATTGCGAAAGATTTTAACTATGCATTCTAGACATCAAAATAAACAAAAAATATTATGAGACCTAATGTCAATTCCACCAAAAAAAAAAATTTTTTTCTTTTTTTTTGAGGCCGATTTGAGTACTTTTTAATATTTCCAGTACTTTTTATCATAACAACAATTTGTTTTAATTATTTATTTCAATTGTTTTTTTTAGGTAGACGTTATTTCGTCAAGTCTATTCGAATTTTTTGATTGTCATGCAAAAGGTGTGGTAATATTAGAACACATTGTGGTAGCATTGTAATCCAAAAGAAGTTAAATGACGAGTTACGTCGAAAAACTTATTTCGAAAAAAGGTTGATTATCTCTGAAACCAAGCCGAATCCAGGAAATTTTATATAACATTAAAGACTCTAAATATGGTCAGGAATCCAGCATTAAAATCTATCGGAATGCTGACGTAACACCGTGTATATGCCCGCCTTCCACTGTGAGCGGAACGGACTCATTATTGTGTTCAAAATAGTTTTTTTTTGGTAATGGCTGTATACAGGATTGAATAGGTTGGGGCTACACTACATATGAGCCGTTCATGATATTTTTCATATTTTTGGACCCATGGATCAACTACGCAATTATAATTCGGGAGCGGTTACTTATATCCAAAAATATTGACTTTAGAAAGAACTTTCTTTTGGGACCCTTATTTTTTTGGAAAGACCTATTCAACGATACCACACTATAGAGTTATAGCAAAATTAAAAAAAATATCCCTTCTTTATGTGTATGGTAGGTAGGTATAGGTACCCAAAAAAAAACAAATGACCGATCACCATAAAACGGGCTGCATGCTTGTTTACCAGCGATGCGGTATAGTATAATATGAAAGGCCTGGGAAATACAGATGCACTAGATAACTTATCTAGACATAATGCTTCCGTGCAATGCTACTCGTAACATAAATATATTGATTTGTATCATTCTGTACAATGATTGATGCATTTTTCACAGAAACAGAATTGCGTAGATAAATAAATACTTACACACCGCACTCTGACGTAGGTACTCTACTAATCACTTTAAATATGCCTTGCCTTATCTGAGATTATTATAGATTTATAATTTAGGCGTATGTTGTAGAGAAGATGGTCGGGTCGTGCTGAGGAGACCAAGGTTTGACAAACGAAGTGTAGGACGTCCACCCACGAGATGGACAGATCGATACAGGTCCCTTCCAAACGGTGGATGTGGAGGTCCAAAAGCGAGGCCTATGTTCAGCAGTGGACGACATAGCTGAAATGATGATGATGATGAGGTGTATATTGAATGTGGAATACCTTAAGGTGTTTTTGCACTAGTTACTCATATTATTTTATGCAAATAACTTGAAATGCCTTTTTAAGTTTCCGTAGTAAATAAAGAACCCTGGTTATCGTTTCGCTATGTCTGTCTGTCTGTACTCAGCATAATCTCGGTGACCATTATTAAGTATGAGAAATTTGCAATTTGGTATTAATTACGCCTAAACAGTCGTAGAAAAAATAAAAATAAAATAAAAACACACACAAATCCACAATTTAAATCTTTTTTCCAACAAAACAAAGTAATGGCGGCATTGGCGGTAATGAAAATGCGGCTGTTCTCTGGCAGCTGTCATAGTTTTTTTTAATTCAGAGACGGTCTAGAGTCAACCCCAACTATCATAATATATCATTCGAAATCTTACTTACGTGCGACAACTGTCAATTTTGTTCGAAATTGACACTTAATTTCGAACTAAACGTCATCTCGAGTGATATTAGAATAGAGGCCTAAGCAAATTCCTTTGTTTTTCAAAGATGTTCGAAATTTGAATGAAATAATATTATCGAAAACGATAAACGATCGGTTACCATCCCGATACCTACGTAAAGTGGATTAAAAAAAAATATTATGTTTTTTTAAATTACACATTTCATTTTGCTTGGAAAAAAAATCATGGTTCATCCAAAAAAATGTTGCGTCTTCACTCTGTCTCTGCAATCATTCGGAAAAACACCTCAGAACTTTTGGCGCGAACGGAAAATTATCTCTAGTGTTGCTATTTCACAATGAATTGCCCATTCTCTATGGTCTGTGTTACTTTATTGTTAATTTTCCTTCAATTATTTTCTCTGACTTATTTTATTGACGCTAAAATAATACGGGAAGATTTTTAATTGGATCTCGAAGTTAGCTTATTTTATCCGATAAATTAGATTGTAGGAAAACTTACTCGTTTTGTGTTATAATTATAATTATATTATTATACGTGACAAGGTACATTTTTATCGTTCCTTAGTAAACTAGGAAGACTTTTTTGCTATATGTCCGTATTGTCCGTCTGTCTGTCAGCCCGCAGCACAGTTCAGTGACCGTTAATACTAGAAATTTGCAATTTCGTATAGGTATATATACACACAAAGTGTTAAGACAAAAAAAATAAAAAAATAGGGTGGCACCCCTATACGTGCCCCTTGTTTACTTTACTAAAATCCTATAGTGTGGTCTCTTATTTTTAAAAGATAGGTCTTTTAAAAAGAATAAAGGTCTCGGAAGAAGAAGTCAATCTATTCGGAGTTAACCGCTCCAAAATAAAAAAAAATTGTGTTCCTCTAACTTTTGACTTGTGGATTCGAAAAATATGAAATAAATCAGGAATAGTGGGCTTATAGAGTGCTTTAAAATAAAAATGTGTCGAACATAATCGGCCCACCCGTTTTTGAACAATTTGTCAATAAGCAAATAAATAATAAAATATGAAAAGTACACAGCTTCTCTTGGATTTTTTTAAACCGAGTTCAAAAAAGGAGGAGTATCTCTATTCGTCACATTTTTTCACTCTTAGTATACCTATTATACAACACAAGTCTTAATCGAGCTTACTGTGGGATTAGATTGATTTATGTGAGATTGTCTTTGATATTTATTTTGTTTATTTGCTTTGTGTACAAAGTTAAAAGTTAGATATCCGAATTTTCATTTTATTAGTAAGAGACTATTGATCAAATCTACCGGTAGGAATATCAGAATCTACGGCAAATACAGAGGCATAAATATATATACAATTTTAGACCTTATGTTCCAGACATAAGTAAAAAAGTGTATACATATTTATGCCCTTGACTTGACATCGGTGCGAGCATTAATCTTCACATCTGCCGTCTAACGGCCGGCCATTTATAATTTATTGCCTGTACCCATATTATATCACCCATTTCCCATAACGTACCGTTTTATTTCAACCCTATCTCTTACTCTAGTTTAGCAATGTACCAAGGAGATGTTTCATAAATTGCGAAACTTCTA
This sequence comes from Thaumatotibia leucotreta, assembly GCA_025490895.1. Lineage (NCBI taxonomy): Eukaryota > Metazoa > Arthropoda > Insecta > Lepidoptera > Tortricidae > Thaumatotibia > Thaumatotibia leucotreta. Next base: position 42,744 of record JALPQI010009086.1, read on the forward strand.
TAGAGAATGTTCTAGGCAATTTACATTTTACAAGTTATCTAATCATGCCAAAACCATTGTATATACGTGCCCTTTAAGGTACATTTTTTGCCTTGTGTCAATTGTAAAATATAATATTCTTCATAACACTTTTTTATAAGTTCTCATGGAAACATTCTCAATGAGAACTTATTCTTAAATTCTCATGAAAATTCTCGGAAATTTCCGAGTAAATTCCCACAATTTTGAGAATGTTTTGCAACTTGCACATGCTACTCATGTTACACAGCGTATATCCCAGCCGAAAAGCTCTTAGGAACAAGTATGTTATTCAAAAAAGTCACAATGGAAGTTATGATTTTTTGTTTTTACTCAATACAGATGTATGTTTTGTATTTTTCTCTGAGGGCTTATTTTAATATAAAAATGTTCTGCAATGTATACAGTCAGCGTCAAAGATATCATTACGGTTTCGAAGCCCAAAATATATACACGACTTTATTGCCTTGACATATGGGTGTAAATAATAATATTTTCCTAACTAGTGCGGAAAAGTAAACCTTGCGCACGCTTCGCGTGCGTAAATTTCTCTTTTTAAGGCACTTGTTATGAAAAAAGTGGTTCGATACACGTGTAAAAACTTCTTTTTATTTCGGTTGATTGTCGCACTCGTTTCACTCGGGCTCCAACTTTCACCCTCGTCGAAAAAAATTTTTTTTGCACTTGCATCGAAATGTACTATTTTGCACAATAACCGTAATTATGTCTTTGAGGACTTCAACTGTAAATTGCAAACTATAGATAGGTAAAACAATTTATAAAAAGGCAGCCCGTACGTAGATTTTTTCACGCACAAAAAATTTTTCCATCGGTAGCTCTGATAAAGTACCTACTCTATTCCAAGTCTTTGTTTCCCCGATACAATATGATTACCAGGTAATCAAGTTCAACGTTAGTTGTATAGAAAATGAACAATAACCTCTACTTACTATTTATTTAGTTTTCTTAAGCAACAAAAGCACCTAATTTAGAAAATGGCCGAAATAAACGAGTTCCGCTATTTATTTTCCGGCCCTCCCCGTGATTCCAAATCACACGGACTGATGAGGTCATTCGTCATACGATTCCCTTGACAAATCACTATCGTAGTAATAAGCGTGGAAGTAATGATGTAAACGAAATATAAATAAGTTTATTCGTAACAAACACAAAATAACAACGTACGGGTGTCGGGAACGTAACGCCGTTCTTCGCGTACTGTAAAACCCTACAACTATTGTCCGCTACTACAACTATGGTCCGTTCAACTAGTAATTAAGCATCAATGGAAATCTTTTTTTGGTTTTATGTAAGTTTTTTAATCATGAATGAGGAGGTTTTGTGTGACAACTGCGTCAATAATATAATAATTACACTGAATCGAAGATATAATATGTACCTATATGACTTATTTTTGGACCATAGTTGGGAGTTTTTCGACAATTAGTTTTACGGTACATCTAAGAAAGTTACGAATACAATTTTTGGTGTATCTTCATTTTATAACTGACTATTTGTACCTATATTTATACAAAATTCTCGCACTTTTAATATTATTTGTAAGGTAGCTATCATGGCCATCACGTACTCGACAAAATAGACTTTTCTCAAACATGCAATGAAATGTTGTAGTTACGTGCCTAAAAAGTGGCCGGGAAGTACCTCGTTGCCGGCCTAGGCCGGCAAGTGCCTCTTTTTTAATTTTCATTTGACATAGGGTTGTGACCTGGCATCTTGGCTTTTAGCCAATAATTATCTGTAAGTAATATTAGTATAAAAAAATGATTGGCAAATTTTTGCAGTTATAATTAGGTATTTAAATTACATAATTTAAAATAAATGTACAGTAACTACTCAAAATAATATTTAAAAAGCAGTATTATACGGCGCGATCCGTCGGCCCCGATCATCGCATGCGATTAATTGGACCCAACCGACCGCGTCGTCTAATACCGCTTTTTAAAAGTAAAAATTTGCAACATTCAAACAGGTCAATTTAAAAAAAAAATGAGGTGTCGGTGTCGTATTTGACTTTTGTTGTGTTTCAAAGACTTAGTTATGTAGTTGACTTATAGTTCCTGAGAAAGAAGATACATTTTTAGGGTTCCGTAGCCAAAATGGCAAAAACGGAACCCTTATAGATTCGTCATGTCCGTCTGTCCGTCTGTCACAGCCGATTTACTCGGAAACTATAAATGCTACAGTAACGAAACTTGGTAAGGATATGTGTTGTATGTACCGCTACAGGATTATGATACTAAATTGTAAAAAAACCATTGGGATGGGGGCCCTCCATACATGTAAATGAGGGACAGAAAAAAAATTTTAGTTGTATATAAGAGTGTGGGGTATTAATAGAAAGGTCTTTGAAAATGATATGGAGGTTTATAAATCTCATTTTTATTTAAGCAAATCGTTTTCGAGATATCAGCTCTCAAAGTCTGAAAAATGTGTCCCCCACCTCTATTTTTTAAACTACACGATATAAAATTCTAAAAAAAATATATGTTATGCACATTAATAAACTCTATCAACGATTTTTGGTTTGATAAAATTATCTCCTATAGTTTTTGAGGTAGGTTGATTTAACTGTATTTTTTTTAATAATAAATTGATAATGGTACGGAACCCTTCGCGCGCGAGTTCGACTCGCACTTGGCCAGTTTTTTTGTTTCATTTCATTGCATGTTTGAGAAAAGCATTATACATACCTCGGCCATGAAGTGACGGGTTGCCGCCCGAATACTATCCGTCTACATATATTCGGCCGGCAACCAGTCACTTCCCGGCCTCGGTAGTAATGTAGTATTTTTAATGGAATAGGTGCAGTAGGCTTATGGTGGTCCCGTGTTTATCGGTTGTCGTTATTGCCGTGAGGTTCTAACAACTACGCAGGTGTGAAAGAGACGAGTAGCACGATAAATGGCAAACGCGTGACTATCATAAGCTTTTTAACCGACTTCAAAAAGGAGGAGGTTTACAATTCGTCGAAATCTTTTTTTTTTTTATGTATGTTCCCCGATTACTCGAAGACGCGTGGACCGATTTGAAATATTCTTTTTTTGTTTGAAAGGGTATACCTTCTAGTTGGTCCCATTGTCACCGAATCCAGGTCTGATGATGGGATCCTGGAGAAATCGAGGGAACTCTTCAAATGTTGTAGGCACACATGACATTTTTCATTTATTTTCGAAGACTAATCAAGTATTTGCATCTAGTCATGAACATCTTAAGTTGGTGATCTGATGATGGAAGGTACAACTCTTTAGCAATTAGGAGTTGGGGGATAATTCTTTAAGTATAACATATTTCGTGTATTTTGGAAGCTATTTGTGTATTTGCCTTTAGGTGGTCCTCCTTTCATGTTGGTGAGCTGATGATGTAAGGTACAACTCCTTGGAGATTAGGAGTTGGGGGGATAATTCTTTAAATATAACATATTTCATATATTTTGGAGGCTACTCGAGTATTTGTCTTTAGGTGGTCATAGTCTCATGTTGGTGAGCTGATGATGAAAGGAATAACTCCTTAACGATTAGGGGTTGGAGGATCATTCTTTGTATATAACAAATGTCATACATTTTCGAGATCTATTCAAGTGTTTGCTTAGTAGTTATGACATGTCGGTTAGCGGTTAGTGATTCTTCAAATAATATTGGCATGCTAAGTCTGTTACCTTTGAAATTGTTTTTGTATTCATATAAGTTCGCCAGTTCAAAAGAGGAGTGTACAAGTTCTTATTGGGTCGGCAACGCGCATGTGACACCCCTGGGGTTGCAAGCGCCCATAGGCTACGGTGACTGCTTTCCATCAGGCGGGCCGTATGCTTGTTTGCCACCGACGTGGTATAAAAAAAAAAAAAAGTTCAGGTTTTATGGCCTACTACAGTGCAGTACATTCTAATTATAAGTATTTAGAGCATACTGAATAACGATTTGATATTTACACTACTAAAAAGCAAAAAATAAAATATTTTAAAAATAAAAATAAAACCGCCTTCAAAAATTCGCCCGAACTAAAAAGTTAAAAATAATTTTGGCTCCTACTTCTTAGGATTTCCTACCCAAACCTTTAAACCTTTTACCCTATTCATTGAAATAAAAGATTATGGCTAGGTACCTTACAGATTTCTTAGAAGTCGGTGCCAAGCCAAATATGTTCACTTCGCGAGTCTCTTCTTCTACCTAGCGTTATCCCGGCATTTGCCAGGGTCCGCTTTCCTGCTACATTTCCTCCACTTTACGCGATCCTGGGCATCTTCTACTGTAAGCCCATTCACACTCATGTCAGCCTTCACGACATCTAGCCATCGCTTCTTTGGTCTGCCGCGGGGTCGGGGGCCGTCAAGGGCTAGGTTAAGGCATATGTTTCCTACGTAATCAGGTGGCCTACGACAAACGTGACCAAACCACCGAAGACGGCATTCTTGAAGCTTCTCCGCTACGTCACGGACTTCGCGAGTACTTATATGTATTTGATAGAGCTTTGTAACTTACTGTCACTCCGGTTATGCTTTAATGAAAATGACTGAGGCAGACCATTCTGTTGAGTGACAGTAAGTTACAAAGCTCTATCTAATATATACCTATGAACGTATTCGGCTTGGCACCGACTTCTAAGAAATCTGTAAGGTACCTAGCCATAATGTTTTATTTCAATGAATAGGGTAAAAGGTTTAAAGGTTTGGGTAGGAAATCCTAAGAAGTAGGAGCCAAAATTATTTTTAACTTTTTAGTTCGGGCGAATTTTTGAAGGCGGTTTTATTTTTATTTTTAAAATATTTTATTATAATGATTAATTATTAGTTTTCACGTAGCTCCACCGTTGTAGAACTACCGCGAGCAAAATACATAGGTACTACTCGTATATTATTTCGCCTATTTTTTTAACCGTATTATTAATATAATATTTCATCACACTTGCTGTCTAAGCAGGCCATTGCTTGCATGCATCGCGGGAGTAATAGAATAGTCAAATTCCCTAGGGAGTAATAGAAATGTCAGTACGTTATAGAATAATATTTTGTCTTAAAACAAGTTTTTTTGCTCGCAACTGTGATGAAAAACATTGTCCTTATGCATCACGGTCGGTAAGCGGAATACTAACTCGAGTCATTAAAAGCCCTCCGCCTACGGCGTCGGGCTTCTAACACTCTCGTCAGTAATACTTCCGTAATAAATGCACAATGTACTATTAGTCTTATGACTAGAAGACTCTATTACTCAACTTCCACTGAACGGACTCATTAATAGCTCTGTTTCAAGTTCACCGCTAGCGAAGTGTTACGATGTAGTTGACGGCAGTTAGGGCCACCATCAATGAACGTAAAACGAAGTCATTAATGACTCTACTCTCGCGATGATGTGGGGCTAATATTTGGACTGCTATCATAGCTCTTATACCTGGCAATGTACATGTACACTCGACCAATTGGAACCCTAGGCCACTCTAGAACCATGTCAAAATGAAAAGCCGTTTGAAATGTCTTACAATCTGATTGATAACGTTACTTTGACATGGTTCCTGAGTGGCCTAGGGTACCAATTGGTTGACTGTACAGTACAAGTTGCAGAACATCCTCAAAATTGCGGGAATATACTCGGGAATTTCCGAGAATTTTCACGGGAATATAAGAGTAAGTTTTCATTGAGAATGTTTCCATGAGAACTTATAAAAATGTGTTGTAAATAATTATTTAAAATCGTAAATAAGTAAACAAGGCAGTAATTAAAACTCATAAGGTATGTAAGGTGCATTCATCCTTACTTGTCTTATCATGTAAACAAACACTTTTTGAAAACATTATCACACTTTTCTCTGCAATTACACATTAATCATCACGTCAAATGTTGTTGCATACTTAATTAAACTCGCAAAGTATTATAATCACTCAAAAATGCACTGAAAAATATCATTTCTGTAAAGATTTTCGTCAATAAATGCTGTTACGGTCGGATAACTTTAAAAACATCTGACATTGATGTGACATTGCGATGTCTAGATTGTCTATGTACCATAATGTTGGCATGTCAATATATCGATATTAATACTTAAAGTATAACTCGAGGAAAATGCAATTAAAATAAATTGCAGTAATTTACCAAAATTTATTAGGGTTTCGTAGCAAAAATGGCAACAACGGAACCCATACTTATAGTTTCGCTATGTCCGTCTTTCCGCAGCATACTTAGCTCAGTGGCCGTTAATACTATAAATCTGAAATTTGGTACAGGTATACATATTGATCATGCCAACAAAGTGATACAGTAAAAAGTAAAAAAAAAATTTTTTCGGGTACCTCCCCAATTGGTGATGTGGGGTGATTTTTTTTATTTGCTGTAATTGTATAGTGTGGGGTATCATTGAATAGGTCTCTTAAAAAGAAAAAGGGGCTTTTAAGAAAGTTCTTTTCTAAAGTCAATATTTTCGGAGATAATCGCTCCAGATGAAAAAAAAATTGTCCCCCCTCTAACTTTTGATCCAAAGGTCCAAAAATAATCACGAATAGTGGGCTGGCATAAAACTATTTCGAGCATAATCGGCCCAGCCGTTTTTGAATAACTACGAAACCCTACATTGACCGCATTCTACTTACATCCGTTTGTGTACAATGCAGTCTGTAAATTCTGTGAATTAAAATCATGCACCACTTACAGACTTAAATCCACTCTTAAAAAATGGTTTGCTACTCTTTCCTACAATGAAACCGAGAATATTCTTTGCCCATGTAGTTAGCAGTTCTTGTAACCAAACGTAGCACTTACATACGAGCACATACACACACACAATCACACACACACACACACGCGCACACACACACACACACATACAATAGTTTATAATGTAGCATCTAAGCATGTTTGTTCCTGTGTACTGCCTTCTTTTAATTTTTATTTTTTTCATTATATTTTTAAACAAGTTCCTTTGGCATGCTAAGCACAGACTTTCTTTGTAACAGTCACTAATTATAGATTTCTGTAAACCGACTCAATGAGTGCCAAGATACAGGCTCAGCCTAGTTTGGCATTCACCGGATAATTCATGTGTACCTAACATGTATCTTTTGTGTAAAATAAACATTATTATTATTATTATTATTATTATTGAGCATGGCCCGACATGCTCTTGGCCGGTTTTTGTAATTGATTTCAATATTTATTTTATTCAAAGACTGGCAGTGCTTAGTTGTCTATTGAATATTGAATAAAATCTTCACGTCAAACGTCATTCGTTTCGCTACTTCGCTTCACGTTGTTCGTTACGGGTGCACTTCGTGTGATTTTTCTCATGACTAGTGGCGCCTTCGTTGGAGCGACAGAGAAAAATCCTCGAAATTTAACCATAGTTTTTGATATAATCTTATACGAATTAATTCTCTTCCTGACAGACGATGTCAAATCGATAATCCTCTATTTACGTACCTAAGCAGTGAAATTATCGCTGACATTTCATTATATCGACGTTTCTAATCACTAGTGATTGTCTTTTGATCATCGTTGACGTTTTGTTTGTTTCACTTGGTCTGTGCTTTGTTTACATGATAAGACAAGTAAGGATGAATACACTGTACATATCTTTATGGTCTTGGCCTGATTAGATTGTTTGTTAAATTTAGATTTCCGAGAACATTCTCTATGCAAGTTTCGTAACTTATAAAATTTCTCCTAGGTACAGTCGGGTTCAAATTGCATGAACAGTTTATGAATGAATTCATTCATAAATCGTCCATGCAATTCTGAACGCCACTGTACACTCTGTAGTCTGTACAGTGCTACTTATACCTAATATAACTTATAAAATATGGACCCTATTCTATACGTTTAGGTATTTCAACGGGTAATTCTTAGTTAATTTGACAGGTGTGTTACGACCATATCCAAAAGTTAAGGGTTTCCAGGAAGTAGAAGATTATGATACTCATTTGACAAGTAGCCCCTACGTCGTAGCTTTCTGTACATGGCTGCGTGTGACGTCTCACAAATCTATATCGAGGGTTGCCTGGTGAAACCCGATAAGTGACAAAAAGTGAGATTTTAAAGTAAAAACAGTTTTAGAATGATTCAGTATCGGTCAATCTAATGGTAATATCAGATAAGCTGATTTTACATGTATCACGGAAATATGCCGAGTAAATAACCCAATAAGTACTTGATTTCAACAATTAATTCATAACTAAATACTACAACTACATTTAAGACTTAATTTTTATTTATTACTTAATGGAAGAACCACATAATGTATATTTATTGGTATTTAGTGCCGAGATATTTACACCTAATCAAACTAAACACACAATGTAGAACCAGTTACTGTTACTTACCCGGTCTCACCTCATTACGATCGCAAACTTTAAAGGATTTCATTACGAATTAGAATACGTTAAAAGCATTTGTTGGATTCTACTTTTACGATATCATTTATTGCACATACAAATTTATTCAAAGAGAACCCAACAAATAAACTTATAGTACTTATTTGAAACAATTCTCTAATAAAATATTATGTTAAGTCCAGTAATCGGATTCTCGCAAGAGGCCTTTAACAAATTTCTTTCAAATATGTCCGGGGAAGAACCCTATAAGTTTTTCGACGGCCCCATGGTCATGCGCAGCCTTGACAAGTAGCGACACGAACGCAAGCGCACCGCTGCGACGTTGCACATTTAATTGAAAATAGCTGTTAAAAAGGGGTGTATTGTATTAAAGAAGGTTGTGAATGATTGTGTTCAAAGTTGTGTGATGGGTGACCGAGGCAGAAAATTAGTGCAACTACCTAGCTTGCAGTAATAAGCTGGAAACAGGTAATCTACTTTTCTAACCTAGAATAAACGTAGAATTGTCATATTTTACACACCGTGTTTATAGTAATGAGTTCAAGTAACAATTAATGTAAGCTATTGTAACTAACCGTTACCATGAAAAGCATTGTTGTTGTTTTATTGAACTTATCGGTTTTTAGCACTGACTATGAAAAGCATTGTTGTTGTTTTATTTGATCTTATCGGGTTTTAGCACTGACTATGAAAATAAATGTTGTTGTTTTATGCGAACTTATCAGGTTTTAGCACTGACGATTAATGAGACTTCGCGACTTTGAGTGATTCTTACGATAAAAATAATAAAAAGGTATTTGTGATTAGTACTTTTGATTAAATAATATTGATTATTTTTCACGTTTCAGCGGGGCAAAGTGCCTCCATGAACAGCTTGTCCATGTCTAGACCCAGTGCTTCAAAGGCAATTGAAAAAAATGACAGCTGTTACATGCAAAACAATGAAGATGGTAAGCTTCCATGGCCTTGAAGATCCGCACACTGTCCCACGTTACTACCTATTGTGCTTGTGATACTCACACTCCAATAAAAAAAAATCAATTTCAGAAAATGACTCAAATGCGCTATATTGTCAACGACAACAATAGCATGCCAGACTCAAGCAAGTCCCTTGTGGACTACTAAAAAAAACCGTTGTTAGGATCCATCGGTAACTCAGTTCATCATGCTTAAATTCTTTCCAGATAATGAAACTGACCCACCCGGCAGTAACCATTCGGATGAAGATCCCACACATGTGCCACATCCCAAGGACCCTCGCAATTCCGATGAATCGCAAATTGATATCACCGCCCAAATGCACAATCATAATAGTAAGAAGACTCGAGCAAGTATTTTACAGACCACTCAAAAACAACGTTACTAGGACAAAGCCAACAGGCAATTTATTCCTCCTTCGGTTTCCTGAAATGATTAAACTGAAGATCCCACCCATGACTATTTCACCAAAACAAATAGATTTCAACCCAGACTTCACCAATGAAAGTCCAAATGTTTCACAGGAAGACCCCCTTATGGTGCTGATTGATGAAGCGTTAGATCGAGCCTGGACCGCTGCAGAAGATGACCATTCAGCGGGAGCTCCCTGCGCTCCCGACACAGACCCAGAGAACGACGCACCTCAGCGAAATGACTCCGGCCACGACACCATCATTCCTAAAAGTCCCAGTCCAAGGAAACACCAGGAACGCTCCCTGCCGACACCCGACAATGCCAGTCCCTCTGGTCAAGGCGAATGCACAGAAAGAGCCTCCTCCCACGTTCCAGACTCCGAAGACGATACATTAAAAGTATCAGAACCAACCGACTCCAGCCACAATGACGGCATGATCTGCGAATGCTCCGGCGCCTGCCCACAAGCAGAAGACACTGCTAACCAAATTCTAGACAATGTTTCAGACAAAGTTTGGGATTCCGTCAAACCCCTGAAGCGACGCAAGCAAGCCAAGCCATCTGAACGGAAAGTAGATATCGCTAAAAAGCGAAAAATGGAAGGGCTACCTTATATAACCCAAAGCGTTAAGCGTCCTGCTAAAGTTCCAAAACCTCCTTGGAACCTCCTCGATCCTTGAAGCCTCCTTTGGAACTTTAGCAGCTTTCGTCTTTTAGCGATATCCACCCTCCACTCAGGCAGCTCAGCCTGCCTACGTCGCTTCAGGGGCCCGACACAATCCCAAACCCTATCCAAAACACTGTCCAAAATCAAGTCAACAGCGCCTTCCATCTGCGAACAAGCACTGGAACGCTCACGGATCATGCCGTCACTGTGGCCAGAGTCAGTCGGCTCCAATACCCTCAATGTATCGTCTTCGGAATCCGAAACGCAAGAAGAAGCTCCCTCCATAAATTCACCTTGATCAGAAAGACCAACACCGTCAAGCATCGGCAAGGAACGCTCCCGATGCTTTCCTGGACCGGGACCCTCAGGAACAACAATGTCACGGCCAGAATCATCTCGCCGAGGTGCATCGCTCTCCGAATCTGTATCAGGAACACTAGGAGCTCCCGCTGAATAGTCATCCTCCACAGCAATCCAAACTCGATCCAAAACTTCATCAATCAGCTCCATAAAAAAATCTTCCTGTTTGGATGAAACATTTGGACCCTCAGTAGCAAAATCCGAGTCAAAATCCATTTGTTTTGGCAAAACAGTCGCAAGTAGGATCCTCAGTTCAATCATCTGAAAAAAAAAACGAAAGCAGAATAAATTACCTGTATAAGCAACTTCATCCCAATAACACCACTTTCAAGCAATCTGTAAAAGACCCACTTGAGTCCCCTTACCACCACTACTGCGCATCTGGGCGGCGATATCAATCCGCGACTCATCAAAACTGCGAAAGTCCCCAGGATGCGGCACACATGCAGGATCCTCACCCAAACAGTCACGGCCAAATAAGTCAGCTTCAGCATCCGGAAAAAATGCAAGCACAATAAATCAAGTTACAGATCGATTCCAACAACAGTTTTTTTTTCAACAATCCACAAAAGACACACTTGAGTCCGAAATGCCATTACTGTCGTTGAGAATATAGCGCATTTGGGTGGCAATATCAATTTGCGATTCATCAAGATCGGAGGAGTCCTTTTCTGAAACTGATTCTCCCAACCAAAGCATGAGTACCACAAATACAATAGGCAACGCAAAACAATGTGCGGATCCCCAAAACCATGGAAATCCACCATCCTCATTGCCTTTCAGCTTATATTTTTTTATCCGCCGTTGAAACACCAGGTCCAGTCACAGACAAACCGTTCATAGAAGCACTTTGCCACGCTGAAACATACTGAATTATACCAGAAGAGTATCATGGATGGATAAGAGGCCTAAAAACGTTTGTTGGCATAGCACTTACTTTTTCAGTTGTAGAATAATACCGTTATTACTTTTAGATTCGTCTATTTTTTAAGTTTTTATTTGGTAATAATACCCTCTTAGTAACAAATATGGTTTTTTTATTTATGCGTAAACCCAATAAGTCGATACCCCTTGGTAAAAAATGTTATCTTACAGGAAAACTAGATGAGTTACATAACTAAAACATAGATAAACTTAAAGTGAATGAAATTGCTTTTCACAAACCACTCATAAAACTACGAATCTATTTATCAAAATAAGTGTCCGATGACAATAAACCTTTAACATCATTTTTCTCGAAACTAGGTGTCACGTACTTATAGGGTTTCACCAGGCAACCCTCGATATGACAAATACACAAATAGCATTTTAAGGGCCACTTGCACCAATCTAGATTAAGCCAACTAACTCAGAAATAATGGTTCATCATCATCATCATCAGCCAATTGACGTCCACTGCTGGACTTAGGCCTCCCCCCAGATAAATGTACAAATTGTTTCTTTATTTGGGCTCGATTTGACTAAACTTTTATTTT